>CAODLS013568565.1:0-16456 GCA_948243855.1 Flueggea neowawraea | reverse complement strand
CGACCCGACTTTGGGTCGTGACATCTTCTTTAATAATAATTTTGGTTAAAAATTAATGAAATTTAGGCGCAATGCAAATTTTTTTTCATAAGACAATTTTATAAATTCAATGAATTGAAATATTTTTTGTTAGTTTGTTTTATTGATATTTTCATTTAGTATTGGGTTTAATCCTCCAATCTCTTAATTAATAAAATTGGTTTAATTTTGTGTTTAAAAGGAGAGTGTCTTAAGAAATGATTAAGGGAAGAAGAAAGGGTTAAAATAGACTTTTTGTTAAAATCTGTTACATTTAACAGACATAGATTAACGGTTAAATGTTCCGGAAAACTTTAAAGGTGGAGAGGAGATTTTTGAAATATTAGTGACCGGAGGACAGATTTCAGTATTTCACAATAACATAGGATTTAACCAAAAAAATGAAAGGGCTGACGAGCATCCAAAGGGGAAAGAAGCTTATTTATCGCCCTTTTAGGTGTCAACATGAGTCAGACCATAGACGTCCATCCTCCATGATGACGCTTATACTCTTGTTTGATGGGGACGTGCGTCCGTCTGTGTTTTCCTCTATTTGCAATAAGCAAAGTCCAACCTTTTTCACCTGAGTTCGTTCCTAAATGATATCTCATTATCAAAACACATTAACCACCTTAAGATCTATTTAGAACCACATTAATTTATAACACAATTTTTAACACAAAATGGAATCCAAGATGGCACCTTTATGTTCCAATAACCCATTTTATTAAACAATAAAAAATGAACTTAAAGCAATGATCATAATCATTAAATCACGTGAAACACACTTCAAAAAACATAGATTTCTTACCTCCATCATTTAGTCTAGACACCTAAACCATCATGAAAGCTCTCAACGTAAACACAAAATACTACTGAAATCACTAGATACAAAGGGTTGGAGGATGTCAACTTACCCAAATTGTTCCTTTCAGTGATTCAAATGAAAGATGTGTTGAATGGATGAAAATAAGTATAATTCTTGATCAATGTTTATCAAAATTTGAATATGTTAGCTTTGGTTGTGGATGTTAAAGGAAGCTTCTTGGGACTTATGAGGGTTGTAGTGGGGTTTACAGATGTTTACATGGGAAAGGGTTAATGAAAGAAGAGTGTAAGGTAGGATTACGGGGGTTGACATGCGTCGGGGACGGGGAATTTGAGTCGATAGTCGATTTGATTGGAATGTGGCCGCCAAGAGGTGCTACCACATGTCTGGCTTCCAAAAGAAGGTCGACGTGAATAAACCCCCTAAGGACGCTCATGGGGCATTCTAAATGTACACTCTTATGTGTGCTTTTCTTTCCTGATTCAGTTCTTAAATCGATAAAGACCAATACCCATCATAGATATCTCGATAAATAAATTCTCTCTCGTTTGGATCAAGTTCCAATGTGTCGATCGTATCAAAGTGGTCTACATTGATAAAGATTGGAAGAATGAAGACTCTATTTGTTTCTTCCTAAACAAACTCATCTCGTGTGATCTCACTCTGGAAGAAAAAAATAGAGTTTATTTTTTAAAAAGTGCCAGAAATATTTGAGATAGACTTAAGGTTACACGTGAGGGTACTGCATTTCATGGCTATGAGTTGTTTGGCATGAAAGATGAAGAATTGATCACCTCCAATATTTGATCTATTTGCCAAGATTGCAAATGACCTGGCTTCACTTGGAAAACACACGGATGATACTAAGAAGCTCATGAAAAATATTAAGATCACTTCTAAGGAAATGAGATTCACACTTAGAATTTCCACTATAATGAAGATTAATTCAGGTTCAATCCAATAAAACCTTACAACAAGATTGATTGTTGCTCACACCTCTAAGGCCAATATAAGGTTGATTCTCTCAAGACTCACACATCTAAAGCCTTTACAACATTATTTTCTTAGGTTCACAACTAACCTTTCTCATACCCAAAGTGTACATAAAAGGAATACAAAGAATGAAAGCTATGCTAGAGTTGAGTATATGAGCTTGATGTTTTTTTATTTGCTCTCTAACTTGATCTTGGTGTTTTTGATGGTTGAAATTGATAGGAGTTTTAGCACTATGATACCATATGTTGTTCCAGATTTCTTTGCCTTTCTTGATGTATTTATAACATTTCTAAACCATATGACTGTTAGAGCTAATCAACTAGCCGTTATAATGCATTTAAGTTGTTTAAGCCTTCTAGAACGCCCTAACATCTGTTATTGAAATGCTTATGTATGTTAATCATCATCATCATCTCTAGGTTACATGCGTTAACCAAGATTAGCATATGTTATTCTTGGTCTAGGATGATGCAGATGCTTCTGTTTCCATTCAGCATCATGGATATATACATTATCTTTGTGTAGCGTACGTTATTGCCTTTGACGTATGTTAACCTTTATCCTTGCATACGTTAATCTCTTCCAGGACTTGTTTTGCAACTCCAAGTTCTCTTTCATGATTAACTCCAAGTCTTGGCTTTTGTTCATCATCAAAGCAGAGAAGGATTTTAACGTAAATAACCCATGATCCAACAATCTCCTCTTTTTAATGATGATCACAAAACTTTCAAGAATTTTTTGTCCTACATCAAGGGTAAAAATTTTGATCAAGGATCTTATCCTTGTCATGGGATTAGTATTATGCAAAACATTGTAAATATGATAAGTGTCAAAAATTTTAGAATTCTACTCCTTTCATATAAAGTTCAATAAATTCATTTAATTCTCTCCCCCTTTTTGTAATAATCAAAATGATTTAAACAATAGTAAAATTTTCATTCCCCCTTTCAAAGATAATTTTTGCATATAAGAAAAAAAAAAAAGATCTTCTCTCCCCATTTTTATTTCAAACTTGTGTCCAATTCAAATCACAAACTTATATGGAGAACAACGTTAAGTGAAAAAGAACCTACTTACAATTGAGGTAAAAAGAGAAGGATGGAGAGATTCAGAGAGAATGCAAAATGATGGAACGGGAGAAAATTGAAGAAGAAAGAGATGGGGGAATAGACGGGTAAAAACAGAAGGATGGAGAGATTCGAAGAGAAGGCACAACGGCGGAAGAGAAGAAAATTGAAGAAGAAAGAGACGGGTTTGGGAGGCATAGAACCATCAAGCAAAGCGGCTGAAGATAAGAAAGAATAATGAGAACGTTTTGTTTTTGGTGACATAGTTTAAAATATGTGATGTGATAAGGATAAATTAGAAATTAGATAAAAAAAAAACTGATTAATAGACACTTGTATCAAATACAAAACTAATTAATAGACACTTGGCAACAACTTGTCAGTTAATGAGTAGGTCATTTGTCAGAAAATGATACCATTTACTGTACTTTTAGGATTTAGTTATGAGATATGATTATATAATATAATGATTATATGATAACATCAGTTAAAATTATAAAATATAATTTTAATAAATTTATTCAAAATTATTTATAATTAATTTTACATAAATCTGTGCATTGCACACGTCAATAAGTATTAGATTATTGTGTATTAATGTTTGGCTATATAATTTAATATATTTACCATCACTTTAGTTTATGTAATAATATTAATATAAGTTTTTGTGAAAATATCAAAAAAAGTCAATAAAGAAATTAAAATATAGTTGATAATGACCGTTTTAATATATTTAATTTATTTTCTATGGAAGGAGTTAAATATTCATCCATAGTTTTAATACATATAATAATAATTATTATTTTCTCTCCCAAAAAGCAAATAATTTAATAAAATAAATAATGTTTCAAATTCGAATAGTATATGATAAACTATATCTATAGATGGATAGAATAAGTCAAAATCATATACTAGTAGAACACTAATATTCAAATAGCAGGATTGTTGCTTGATTTTCTCCAATGATATCGTAATAATTCACGTTATATAAGCATCTGCCTATACGTCGGTTGACAAAGAGAATTATCATCAAAACTAGAACTATCATCAAAAGTACTATTAGCCATTAGAAAAGATGACGATCAACACTCCTTCGATAGTCGCGTTCGGAGAGATGCTCATTGATTTTGTTCCGGACGTTGCCGGCGTTTCCTTGGCCGAATCCGGCGGTTTCATCAAAGCTCCCGGAGGTGCACCGGCTAATGTTGCTTGTGCCATTACCAAACTTGGGGGTACCTCTGCCTTCATCGGCAAGGTACGTATCTCTCTTATTTTTCTCTCTTCTTGTCTCTTTTACGAATCCAGTTTTGATTATCCTATTTTCTCAACAAGCAATCCATCGTTAATTATGATGTTTTTTTTTTTGTGTTAGTTCGGAGACGATGAGTTTGGCCACATGTTGGTCGATATCCTGAAGAAGAACGGCGTCAACAGCGACGGAGTTTGCTTCGATGAGCACGCCAGGACCGCGTTGGCGTTCGTGACATTGAAGACGGACGGAGAAAGGCAGTTCATGTTCTATAGAAACCCTAGTGCAGATATGTTGCTTAAAGAATCTGAGTTGAACATGAATCTGATCAAGCAAGCCAAGATTTTCCATTATGGATCTATTAGTCTGATATCTGAGCCATGCAGATCGGCTCACATGGCCGCCATGAAAGCAGCCAAAGCCGCCGGAGTTTTGCTTTCTTATGATCCTAATGTGAGGTTGCCACTTTGGCCCTCTGCCGATGCTGCTAGAGAAGGAATCAGAAGTATCTGGAACGAAGCTGATTTCATCAAGGTAATTATTATGACACTAACTGATTTTTTTATATATAAATATATTGCATCTCAACAAGAATCGAATCCTCGACTTCAATAGCGGTAGACTAATGATCATGACACAAAGTAGTTTAATATTTTGAAATCGAAACGAAAGTATTTTTACTGATATGGTAATGATTTGAATGTTTCAATTTTGGACTAGTTGCATGGTAATGAAATCTTTAAATTATTCATATTTTAATGACGTATAAGTTTTGATTATATTCTTCGTAAATGTCGTATCTTTTTATTGACTCTTAAATTTTTATCAATAATTTGATACAAATTTTGAATCATTGCAGGTTAGTGATGATGAGGTGAATTTCCTCACACAGAAAGATGCTGACAAGGAGGAAGTTGTTCTTTCCCTTTGGCATGATAAACTCAAGTTACTTGTTGTGACAGATGGAGAGAAGGGTTGCAGATATTTCACCAAGGCAATATTCCTCAACTCTATTTAATTAATTTCCACTAAATATCTGTTCTAATTTAATATAAAATTTGATTGCTTTTAAAAATTGAAATATTGGTTCTAATTTATAGCTAATAAAATATTGATTTTTGAACAGAAATTCAAGGGAAAAGTGTCAGGATTTTCAGTGAAAACAATTGACACAACCGGGGCTGGTGATGCTTTCGTGGGCTCCTTTTTGGTTTCTGTCGCCAAGGATCCTTCAATTTTTAATGTATTTTCTTATACTTGATCATTTTTTTTTCTTTTTTTTTTCTATTAATTGACAAAAACCAATTATGTTGGTTTTACAGGATGAGAAGAAATTGAACGAGGCTTTGACATTTGCAAATGCTTGTGGGGCAATCTGTACAACTCAGAAAGGAGCTATTCCAGCACTTCCAACCACTGCAGATGCTAATGCACTAATCAAGTCCAAGGGCAACTAAAACAAAGTTGCTTTCTTTGAATTTTCTGTTTTAGTGTCTCGATCAAATTTTGAGAGAATAAGTTTCTTTCTTAATTTAGTTTAATCTTTTGCAAAATTTATGGATGGTTGACAACTATCTTTAAATTGCTCATAAACTTTCAATGATGGTTTCACTATCTACTTCATTCGTTGCCTTGGTCATGATCAACTATATCTATTTTCCAGTTAATTGTGGGATATTTAATTACTTGTTTGAGAACAAAATTGATTTTTTCATGCTGTTCTGTTACCAAATCTTCTATTGGTATGTTAAGAAAAAGAAATTTTTGAAAGCAAGACTAAACTTATTTTATCTTTATAGTGATCAACCTTACCTGAGGTTAAACTTCAAATATTTTCTTATCTTTTAATCTTCAGAGCTTAATTGATTTGGTAACCAAGTGGTACCGTATTATTTTATATATTTAATTACTGTTACACTTTTGATTTGGTATAGTATCAATTAAGAAACTAAGAAAATACTGAATCTCTCGTAATGGATTTTTTTTTAGAAACAAAGAAAATACTGAATCTCTTGTAATGGAAATTTGATTAATTGGAGTACAAGGGCTAAATATTAGTAATTCTCCAAGGGATTAGGCTAGGATGAGTTATCTTCGGAACACACTCCTTATTTATCAAATCACGATTAACGTATTATTCTGCCTTGGTAGCAGTTATCCATAAAAAAAATCTAAATTGGTGGTGTTGGCCTTTAATAAATTAATCATTTGTTGTTGACAAAATTGATTAATCTATAATCGTTACCTAAATTTATATTTGTTGTGTTTGAATTTTAAAATTGATTTAAATATTATGTAAGTGTTATTTTTTGTTTGCCTAAATGACGGAAAAAAAATCCTCAACTATTGCATTTATATCACTTATACCGAGTTATATCCTAAACTTTAAAAAAGTATTTGTAAAATCCTGAACTTTGAATATTGTATTATTTAAAGTCCTGTTAATTTTTCTATCAAATTTGGTGATGAAAGTCTACTTAGACTGATAGAATGTACAAGTGTCATGCTTGTAATGACGTGTCATCTAAATCAACATTATAATAAAATTTAAGAAAATAATAATAATAGAGGGATTAGAATGGAAATTTGCTCACACTAAAGCTCATATCTTTCTTCAACCTTTGATCGTCTCCCCCCTCTCTTAGGCTATGTTTGATTGAAAGGAAATTAGAAAGATGAATTGTGGGAGGAAGAAAATTAGCAATTAGGCCTAATACATGTGAATCCCTTGAACTTGTAGTGAATATGCAATTTCCTCCCTGAACTTTGCGACCGCTAACAAACCGTCTTTAACTTACAAAAACAACATCATATTACCCCTCAAACTTTGAAAATGTGACCGTTTAATACCGATTGTGATGACGGGCCTGTGAGGTGGCGGGCGAATCCATTGACTCATTTTGAGACTTGCGAGACTTTCAATGTTACTGATGTGGTGTCCACTTTTCTGCCATGTCATCCATGCCATGTCACTTACATACCACAACACACACTTAACTCTCACAATCCTTAAAATTCACCTACTTCTCACAATCAAAACGAATATTTCTTCCTCTCATCGTCAATTTGTCACCGTCGCTCCTCCTTTTCTCTCTCTCTCTCTCTCCCCACCATATCTATGTCATCGTCGCTCTGTCTCTCTGTGTCTCTACACTCTCTCTTTCGACACTCATTTTCTCGACGCTCTTTAGACATCTTCGTCATGTGGTCGCTCTATCTCAAAGAAGAAAAGAGGCATAATTTTCTCTTGTCTTTTATTTTTTGGGAATGGAATGGAAATTGAGGATTGTATCTATCCTCTCTCTTTGGAAGTCCTCTATCTTTTAATTTTTTTTGGCCTTCATTCCTTGTTGTTTTGGAAGAATTTTAAAGTGATTGTTGTGTTGAGCCATTTTATGGGAAACATGAAAAATCCTTCTAAATTTTGATGATTTACAAAACAACTAAAAATTTAAGCAAAGAACGTTAATGAATCCCTACACACGTTGATCCCACATCAACTCATATTGTTCCAAAGCCAAAATGGCATCAACGCACGTTAATGAATACTGAACCAACCTTAGCATTCATCCTGCAGTTCTGGAACTTATATCAATGGTATTTCAACACGCCAATCATTGAAGAACATATGGATATGATATCTTGATTACTCTATGGATCACATCTAAGTGCGTAGAAGACATAGGAACGTGTATAGTTGAGTTCAAGACTTGGTTTACGTTCTTAAAGAAGCGGACAATATGTGTAGATGATGATTGATGCTTACTGATATAACACACTAGTTCATTAAAGCGCGTTGATGAAGATCAAAGCACGTTGTCACGGAAATGCTCAAATTTGTCTAAACTGCAACAAGATTCTTGTGTTGAGGAAATGTTATTAAAGTCAAGAATGCCCGTTGTTGAGTAAAGGTATCACTTTTAAAGACAACACAACAACGCATGTTGTGACGTTGGCAGCGCGAATAGTCAAAAAGTATCTCAAAAACTGACAAATCTGTTATACACTCATCGAGAATTTAAATTTGAATATTCCTTCGTACAAGGTGATGTCAGACTTAAAGGTGTGATGTTTGAAGTTGATAAAGCACGCACATCATTCATCAAGGCATGTTGAAGTATCTATCAACACATATCGATGATTTTCTAAGCACGCTAATGAAAGGTGTCATTCAAACAAAAGCTACTGTAACGTCAACAAAGCACGATGATGGTCCACAACGCACTCTGATCTTTGACAGTGTATCTGAAGAATGCACATTGAAGGCAGTAACGCATGTTGATGATAATGACTTCAATTAAAATCAGAATATTGGTCTTCTCTCACAATGGCTATTTTTGGATTTGCAACGGCTATTTCTTAGAACCTATCTACAAATAGAGCCATCCAGAATAGAAGACATTAGAGAGACTTTCTAACAGTGTGCCAAGCTTTGCTAAATTGATTCTTGACTTTCTCTCTCTTCGAGCTTCTCATTTTTCTTATACCAACTGAGCTTTGCTTTGCATTTCAGTTACTGGGTTGGTGTGGGATATTGTTTATAATTTTGGAAATCCACTTGTAATCAAGCTTTAGTGTTAAATCTTGAGGGTATTATATGTTTGCTTATTGAATCCTTAGTGGATTCAAAATCTCTAGTGAGCGAGAGGAGTGGATGTAGGTCAAAGAGGACCGAACCACTATAAATCGAGGATTTATTTCTTCCATTCCTTCATCTCTTTATTGTTATTAAGTTCATTTATTGAAGTTGTGTATTGGATTTAATTTCTAATATGTTTTTGACATATTGTGCAAAAGGTTTTAATAAGCTTTCAAAATTCTAACTTAAATCTAATTCACCCCCTTGGATTGCCATATTGGGATTAAATGTTGTATGGCCATAAGAGACAAAAGTGCTCAAATATTTTTTTTGGCTTTCAATTTGTGGAAATGGAAAGGGATTTTTTACGCTTTTGTTTTGTGGAAATGGAAGGGAATTTCTATTGATATTTTTTCAGATTAATAGAAAATGGTAATTGTTCTCATTTGTCTGAATTCACAATGTTTTGGTGACTTCTTTATGCCAGAAAGATGGCAGGAGGTGGAGGTGTGCCTTTTTGTTATTGTGGAGTGTCGGTTGTGTTGCAACCGTCGATGACAAGTTTCAATCCAAGAAGACAATGTTTTTGATGCATGAGATATGGGAATGTTATGATTTGGAATGTAATCTCACTTTGATTTTGGATTTATCTTTTTCTAGTAAAATTGATGGATTAAATAGTTTGCAGGGAACATAGTTGCAGTGTGCTTTGTTTCAATGGTATGATCCGGAGGTTACAAACAACACACCTAGAAAGACTCGTGATACTAATGAGATAATGAGATTGTTGAAGCGTCCACAACAAAGTGGTGAAGGTGTTGAAGAGATGTCCCAATCTGTCACACAGCCTAGTGCATAACCCACACAACTAAGTGCACAACCCGTTGCAAGATCTATTGATGATGGAGCTCTATTTCGGAGGGTTGTGGTGTTCTTTTTAATTGGTGTGTTAGTTGGGATGTGTTTGAATAGTTTGATTTAGATGTGTTTGTAGTGAGTGAACTTGTAGGAATGTTTTAGTTTTTGGTTTAGGTCAATTAAGGATTAAAACTCATTGTATAAACTTATTTATTTGTTCTATTCCATACAAGTTGTTATAATGTTAAAACTAATCCAATAATTTTTGCAGTTCTATATATTTCAACATTTTTATCATTCAATAGAGGATATATTTGATAAACATTCATGCTACATAAAATGGAGTTTTTCAGGAATTAAATTAGATAGTACATTTGTGCTTTTAAAAGCACACAAAAAATAGTATTTAGGAATATAAGTTGATAGTACCTTTGTGCTTGTAAAAGCACACAGAATAGAGTATCTAGGATTATAAGTTAAAAGTACATTTGTGCTTTTAAAAGCACACAACATAGAGTTTTGAAATCCAATGCTAATTTCGGGATTGACGGGGCTCTGTGTAGTTAGATTTGCTGGCTTGGCTTTGTTGAGATGATCGACTTCTTATTGTTCTGAATGTATCAGAGGCTTGTTGCTGTAATTGCCTTCTTGTTACAACATTTTCCCTTTCCATTTCAGACCTAGTGGTCGAAAACCTATCTCTCCAGTTACAGTGGCCGAGCTCACAGTTGGTGTGACATAGGTTAAGATTATTCCTTGGCTAGGTACAACATTCTGAAAGTTCTCACAATAGTTAATTAGAAAACCATAACACAAAATTCCACAAAAAAAAGTCAATTTGTAAAACAAAAACCGTTACTCACATATTCAGCCGAGAATCCTGTTGATTCATCAACATATATACCATATCTAGCTAAAATTCTAGATCTCATATTTTGGGTTTCTGCATCTTGGGCAATAGATCTCTTGTTATGGTTTCTGCAGCACGGGCAGTAGATCTCTTATTTCGAGTTTTGCATCACGGGAAGTAGATCTCTTCTATGTAAAGATCAACGGTGTAGCCATATTGCAACCCCGATGCAAAACCATCATCTTTATCGACTAAAACATGCATACTGCTTGTTTTTGTTATGCACCACATACCCTTAATGTAACATATCACATGTTTTGTTTGTTTTTTAGCATTGCTAAGTTTGATTTTGATCTTGATTCGTCGTTTTGATCCTTGGATTGGTGTTTTGAGTGATGAATGTTGATGGTTTTAGGTTGATTTACAGTCTTTGATCATGTTGGATGGCTATGCAATCGAGCGAGGTGCTTTCAGACGAGAAAAGTCGAGTTTTTGGCATCCACAGACAAGGTGTGTGATCGTGTCTTAAAGCATCCGACAGTGTCTTGTTTTTGCCTGAGACACGGTCACGGGTCCATGCCCGTGTCTTGGAGGTGCATGCCCTTGTCTTAAAGATCTTGCCCTTGTCTTGCCAAAAACGACGGGTTTCTTCTAAATCGTTGTGGTTTTTCTTTGGGTTGCTTATAAATGCTTACATTCGTCCCTCTTTCGGTCATAACTACAATTCCACACCTCAAACACAAACCTTGAAATCTCCATTTCTTTGCCTCTCTTTGGTGCATCTTGGATCCTTAAGGTAAGATTAACTTCTCTACTTGATTTCTCTTCAATTTCTTATTAATTTTTGCATGGGTTTTTGGTTGTTCTTGAAAGAAGATTAAATGGGTTTTGGTAGGTGGATTTGGTCCTAATTTTTGAGATTTTATGATGGATTTGAGTAGGAGTTTGGTAGAACCATGTTGGTAGGCCTTAGAAAAACAAGAAATCAAGAGGAAAATGAATGATTTATGGTGTTTCATCTAGGGCTAGGGTTTGTGACGAAATTTTGACAAAAATTGGTGATTTTTGTGTTGTTTGTTGCAAATAGGTGTTTGATTTGTGTTCTAAAAGATGTTGGAAGTGATTTGTATGGTTGGAAATGGTTGGAATCGAGCAGAACGGATGTAGTGACTATTTAATAATTTGCAATTGAGGACCAAACATTATATTTTTCACTTAGGGACCAAAATAAAATTTTGTATTTATATTTGAGAATTTATTTGAATATTTTGATATCTGAAGACTTAAGAATAATTTTGGAGTGTGAAGGATTATTTTATAAGTTTGGAATATTTTGGATACTAGTTGGTAATTTTTCAAAATTTCAGAGGGGAAAGTGTAATTTTACACCGATGTGTGCTTTTTGATTTATTATGTTAGACTTTGGTCTGAAATGGGTTTTCGAGAGTTGTATAAGCGTCTGAGTCTGCATATGCATGTGCACGTATTTGGTACAACCACACTACTAGTATTTCATTTGATATGTTTCTAATATACTTTGTTTCTGATATTATTGTTTCAGTTTCCTGTTTCTGTTAGTGAGATCAACCGCCAAATAGTGGTGCTTGACCGATATTGCTTGGACATCCAGGTGAGTGGATGACAACTTCAAACACATAAGTTGTGTCTTGAAACCCCTATTGCTTTTGCTGTGTTGGACATATTTTTAAAATTGGACTAATCCAATTATTAGATAATTTAATATCCTAATTATGTGATTTAATAATCAGTACTTTGTTTTTGAATTCAATATATATTTTATATTCTCTCTCTGTTTCTGTTTTTGATTTGCATGCATCTGCTTTTGTACTATATTAGTATGGTTTTTTTTTGTTTCTGATATGAGACACCTAGATGCAATGTACTTAGCATTTGGTATATCAATGCTTTGTCAAGGCCCTAGTTACCGAGTTAATTTGATAATCGTATGCTCGGCCAGACATACGTGTTACGATCGGATGTTTGTGAAGTCCACATCATCTTTGTTTTTGGTGCTTCATGCACACCTTTGTTTTTGGTCTCATATCCCCGATATTATTTATTTTGTATTTGATACTATTATTATAATTATTATGCTTGTGTGCATATTGTCTGCTTTGATTGTGAATGTTTTCGAAACAGTTTTTGAATGCTATTATGTATTACCGTGTATATATATATACACACGCACACACCTGCATGTGGTATTTTTGAACTAGATACTATCAGGTTACTGGGTTACCATTTTGTATTTTAATATACTATTATATGATTTTAAATTTTACTTATTGATATATTTGCAGATATTTTACTAATATATATATATATATATATATATATATATATGATACATTTGCCTTCATTTCTTATGTTTTGAACAACAAATTTTTTTCGATAATTTTTGATAAATAAATAAATGGGTAGTGTTTCTAATTCTCTGAGGCTTGTGTGAGACGGGATGGGTCTCTGGTTCGGTTCGTCTTACACGCCGGTCATGATCTGGAGACATGTTGTGACACTTAAGCTTTCCCTTCATGAAAGAACATCTAAGGCACTTCACTTCATACAATGTAATACCATCTATCTCCATCTCATTGAAAATACAAACCTGCCCCTACTGTAGCTTATGACTTCTTTGTCATTTGATTTCACAAATTTACCTTTATAATGGAACAAAGCTTGGACCAGCACATGCTTCATGTGCTTTCTCAGTCAATGCACTGTAAACAAAGCAACAAAAAATTATGTTAGTGCTTGAGTAGGACAACACAACCAAACAAAAAATTAATGTCCCACCAACTAAAAAATGCATTGAATCTTCAATATGACAACAGAAACAAAACAAAATTAATGTTATAATAACCAAAACCCTATTTCCTTAACCAAAAAATTAATTAATGCAAAAGCACAACTTCAATAATCGAAACCCTATTTCCTTAACCCTATCCTTTCTCATGCGATTGAAAACCGGATTGAACGAGCTGAGGGTTTTCGAGAGGGAGAGATCAATGGATTTTTCAGAGAGAGAGAGCGATGGATTGAGAGGGAGCAAAGGATTGAAAGGAATAGAGAGAGGCTGAAATGCGATGCAGGAGAGAGAAATGGGTTGCCAAGATAATGATACAATGTCGTCTCAAATTTGGGGGTTTAATGGTCCACTTGGACTGACTTGCCTGGATGACTAAATCTGATGTGTCTTGCCACTTATTTTCCACGTTTTCATTTCAAAAGCCACGTCACACATGTGGGAGAAAAATGCTTTGGCTTAGTGTTAAACGATCATGTTTTCAAAGTATAAGGGGTAATATGATGTCGTTTTTGCAAGTTGAATGAGGTTTGTAAGCGATCCCAAAGTTCAGGGGAGAAATTGCATATTCACTACAAGTTCAGGGGTTCACATGTATTAGGCCTAGCAATTACCTCTTTCCAAAATATTGTTTGATTTGACAAGAAAAAAGTGATGGATGTCTTTTATGCCTTTTGCTTTCTCTTCCAATTAGAAGAACTTGGAGGGAAGTAATTTCTTACAAGAATTTGAATATATTTTTTCTTCTTTCTTTCCATTATCCGCCAAACCACATAACATAAAAATGTATTTCTTTCCTTTGCTTTCCTTTCATAACAAACCAAACAATTTAGAAAACGTAAAAATCATTTCCTTTTTTTCCTCTCTCTTCGTCTCTACCTACTTTCTCCTGTCTCTTCCACTTTCCATCATTCCAACCAAACATAGCCTTGCTCTCACCAATTACCCAGCCGCGGTGGTGGTTAGCCAATTTCTGGCGAAACAATCAATTTTTTAATAAACCTATGATTTATTTTTTAAAACCAAAATAAATATCATTTCATTAATTCAAAATGGGTACAAATTGATCTAAGGCCCTAGAAACAACCGCATCAAAAGGCCCTCCAAACCATATAGTCGGCCATAGAAACAGCAGCACGAAACAACAAATGTGCCAACAAATGTTGATGTGGAGGCTGATTCATTGGTTTCGGTTAGAGCCATCAACTTCTACTCCTTTGATGGAGTCTGATTCATTGGCCTTTTTTTCATACTTTTGGTGCAATTGTAAATAGAAAATTTTAAATTGATACAAAACATGGGAAAAATAATTTTTTAAATTAATATTGTTGATTTAATTTGATTTCATTCAAATTCAATATTTTAAACTTTTTTAATAATTAATAAGTTGAAACTATAAATTAAAAAATTGTTTTGTAATTTTGCAAACTAAGACTGACTAAAATGTGATTTTTCATATTTGGGTTGCGATCTCACGTTATCATCTCTCTCTCCCCCTAATCATCGTACCTCTCTCTATCTCCTCTCCTCCTCGCGTCACCACTGCACGCTTTCTCTCTTTCCTTGTCGCGAATCACCTGGACGCTAACTCTCTCTCTCCTCATCGAGAATCCCGATGTGCGGTCTCTCTCTCTCTTCATCGCAAATAGTCGTCGCGCAGTCTCCTTCTCCTCATCACGAATTCTTTCGAAGCACTCTCTCTCAATGGTTACGCACCACCTCACTCTCTCAACCTCTCGTTCGTCACTCATTGTTGGATGACGAAGATGAAGGAACACTAATTTAAGTTGAGGTATTCCTGAAATTTTAATTATTAGTGAGAATATAATCCCTCGTGTTTCAAACTAGAAATAATAATTGCAAAAAAACCCAGACTGTGTAACTTCCTCTTCTTTTTATGGCACAAGTTTTAATGTATTATTTAAAGTGAATTACTACTATTCAATAGCTTTCAGACTCATCCTCAGTGGCTTTTGTTGGTAAGTTTTTGTTAAAGCGTCCTTGAAAGTTTTCTAAATGCCTTGAGTGCAATTCCTCCATATGTGCCTGAGCCTCCAAGACAGAGCGTCTGATGCTTCTCCTTAAGAACATACAGGGTCTGAAATATGAAGTGTTTGGAGTTATTTTCTCCAAAAAAGCACATAAAAGTACAATAAAAAGAGATTAAAATACACAAATGGAACGACATTGAAAAGTTTTTCACAAGTGGAAACACACTGGAAAATTTTTTCACAAATGCCTCAATGTGACTACTTTTTTACCATGCTTCAGAAAGTTGATCGTGCTTTGATCTCTCGCAAAAAAGTTTAACTGCACTTTGACCATGCGCTTGAAAGTTAACCACGCTTTGACCGGACACGACAAGTATAAAAGGAGTACACAATGAGTACAACACCAACAAAAAATGTTTACAAAATGCGTAGAAAATGAGTTCAAGGCAAAAAAAAATCCATTTTTATGCTTCAATTAATGTGTAAATTTAAGATACATCAAGTCACAACAATATTTTTGATGAATGAATTGATTGTGATCCTTCTAGCAATCCTACAAGTCAAGGATGAACTGTAAATTGTTCTCTCATCTCAGTAAATGCATGATGAATCAAAGCAATGGGAATGTCAATGGAATTTGTATGATTGAATCAAATTTGATTATTAGTCGATTTGCCCAAAAGGTGAAGGTTTATTGGGAATATATGGATACAACATCAAGGGAAATGCCAATAAGAATATCGATAATCAAAAAGGGGTTTGTACAATAAACGAGCTAGATCTTAAGTAGACTTTCTCATATTATTGTAAGATTTTCCTTCTTTCGATAAAATTTGGCCATTAGGATAGTCTAGACCTCAAGACTTTTTTCTTAAAAGAGATTTAGGTGAAGAAACCTACATGGTTTACCCTACAGATTTTATAGTGCAAGGCAATAAACATAAAGTTGTTTGACCTTGGTGAGTCTTCAAGGTGTTGGTATATTCAAATTCATTGTGATAATACCAAATATTATAGTGGTAAGTCTTGTCATTCTACTTTTTGTTAGTGTAAACCCTAGCCCCAAGCACATTGTTTAACCCTTTATATTTGATATATATAGTATGAGGCATTTTTCATCCTGTTTCTTATTTCTGTGCATATTTAATTGGATGAATTATCCGTGAATAGTGGTTCTGATTAAGTTATCAAATAT
>CAODLS013568436.1:0-17239 GCA_948243855.1 Flueggea neowawraea | reverse complement strand
TCATTTCTCCTCTGCTTCATACCAACTAATAGCATTTGTTATGTAGGAAGGTTGCAGTCATCAACTTGGATCCTGCCAACGATGCGCTGCCTATGAGTGTGATGTTAACATCGAAGCCCTCGTCAAACTAAGCGATGTAATGGCTGAGCATTCTCTTGGTCCTAACGGAGGTAAACTTGAAGTATTTTTTGGTTAATTTATTGTTGTAGTTGAGTTGTTGAATTTCTGGATTTTATGATTGTTTGTGCGCGTTTGATCAGGGCTTGTTTATTGTATGGATTATTTGGCTAAGAACATTGATTGGTTGCAATCCAAGTTGGAGCCTTTACTCAAAGGTTGTTTCTTTAAATTCTGATTTTAGTTTCGATATGGATTATGTTTGTGTTGCCTAATGGGTAATAGCTTCATTGCAGATCATTACCTGCTTTTCGATTTTCCTGGCCAGGTGGAGTTATTTTTTATTCACTCCATTGCCAAAAAAGTTATTATGAGACTCATTAAGAAGTTGAACCTCAGGGTATGATTGTGCCTTCTATTTGCATTCAATGTTTTTCTTTTTATGGTTTTTTGTTTAATCGCTGGGCCATTAATTCATATTGAATTGTTCATTGTGTTGTGCAGTTAACGGCTGTACATTTAGTTGATGCACAACTTTGTAGTGGTCCTGGGAAGTATATTAGTGCATTGCTCCTGTCATTGTCGACTATGCTTCATCTGGAACTCCCGCATATCAATGTCTTGTCTAAGATTGATCTAATTGAGAGCTATGGAAAACTTCGTATGCTATTTGTTTTCCTTTTTTTAGTGCTTGTTTTAGATTTAGATTGCAATTAATTAGTATAGGTTTTGTGTAGCTTTACTGAGTATATATCTTTGTCAATGTGATGCAGCTTTTAACCTCGACTTCTACACAGACGTCCAAGATTTATCATATTTGCAGTACCATCTTGACCAGGATCCTCGTGCAGCTAAATATAGGTTTCTCCAATGAAGAATTTATGTTCCTGTACTTTGTGAATTGATTTGCTCACTGTAGTTAGCTCACAATGGTGATTTTTATCTTCGTAACAATTCTGTGTTTTCCGTTTACTAGACGTTAATTGCAACTATTGCTTTGTGTTTGTGAATTTCAGACATTTTTTATATCACATAAGCCATACGCTTAGAACCCTAACATTGTTCCTTGAACATGAATAGTCATCTTGTATCTCCAGATTAGTGCTGTACATCTTATGTTCTATGTCATACTGCTTTTAACATATAAAATACCGGCACGTGCCTACACATTTGTCTCGTCGTATACCAGTCAATCGCCTGTACTTCTATGGGGCAACTGATGTAGCTGAATACTAATTTTTTTTTCTTTTGTCCATTCTGGACTGACGCTATTACTTTCCCACTTGCTTGTCATCTTTACTTTTGCTATACCTCAGTTGCCTTACAAGTGGTGCCATTCATAATCTATTTGTATTGTCGAATTTCCATTTAGTACAGTAACTATACTTTCCATATTCTTAAAGGTAAACATTTCCACATTTCCCGTTGCAGGAAGCTTACAAAAGAGTTGTGTGGGGTTATAGAGGACTTCAGCCTTGTTAATTTTGAAACATTAGATATTCAGGCAAGAAAAGTTATCTTCTGTCTTTTCCTTGTAGTTTGTATGAAATTTTTTTAAAGATCTAATTCAATTTCTGTTTGTTTTTTCAGGATAAAGAAAGTGTGGGTAATCTTGTAAAGTTAATAGACAAGAGCAACGGATACATCTTTGCAGGCATAGATGCCAGTGCAGTTGAATTCAGCAAGATCGCTGTCCGTTCTGTTGATTGGGATTATTACAGATATCCTTTTTGCGTTTATAGTTATAATTAGCTCGTCTGTTTAATTTTGGTTTCCGATTGTTGTGGCCTTGCAGGCCATACGAATTATTTCACATCTCACTCTTTAGGAATGCATTTTCCCTTGATTGTTTTATTTTTCTTCCTGCTGCGGGACGGTAAACAAACTTAGTTTGTTGCCTATGCAAATCTTTTGCTTAATCTAATCACTGGAAAAAGAAGTTAATCTTAGTTGAGAAGATGGATGCTTAAGCGATGAGTTATCCCTAGCATAATAAAGTGGGTAAATTTATAAATTGATGGTAATGAATCAGTTTCCTTCACCAAGATCCACAGTAGCAGCAGTGCAAGAGAAGTACATGAAGGATGATGAAAATTTCAATGCTGACGACTGATATGGAGTTTGGTGAGATGATGTTGTTCCTACAGGTAAGATTTCGCTTTCACCCTCTTTCAAATTGAGTTGGTAACTTGCTTTTAGGTGGTCCTTGGTAACTTAATTTTCTTTTAACTGTTGTTACAGAAGTTTTGGGCTTCTAAATCAGCTGCTGAGTAGAAATGATTTAGCTTAACTCTTAAATAGATTCAGAGAAGTGCACGGATCCTTTCTTCTCTTGCTTTCTTGTAAGATGAACACAGAAGCAATTTTCTTCTCTCTTTTTGGCTTGTGCGGAAGAACCCTTATTTTGTCTCATATTAGAGGAGAATCAAACGTGTATAACTAGCAATATTTGATGTTGGCCTGGTCTTCATTCTTGAACGCCATAACTCATCTTTCTCATCAAGATCTTTATTTCTTTTGACCAACTATTTTCTTGCTCTATGATTTATATCTCTAGCACATGGTGTTTGTTGGTCTGATGAACTTTCTTCTTCCTCCTAATTATATCCTGATGTGAAACTTTAGTCGAAGTCAATCAGTTGAAAAACCATGTGAAATCTAAATTTTAATACTTAGAAGTTAATAGCTCAATAATTGCCTTGTGGGTCTCAAAAACTGTTGGGATCATACAATCTTTGGAGACTCGGAGTCTCGTATTTCTTCTAGAAAACTTCCTCAGTCTTCCAGTATTTTGTCTTTGTGATAAATTGACAAAGAACTTGAAGACTGGTGGATAATTAATTGAAGGGCTGAGAATTTGTGATGACCCATTTGGCTGATAAATATGGCATCTAGACTTATGACGTCTGTTTTTCTTCTAGAATCAGGTTTAAATTTCCACCATTGGGGGTGTTCAGACTTCAGAGGATCAGTAATTGGTGCTTCATTGAAGTGAAGCACAAGCAATGTGGACTGAGAAATGGAAAGAGTTCTAAAAATGAGAAGCATTGGTTTTATTGCTTTTGTTTATGGAATTTTTTTTCTTAAAAAAGAAGGGCAATCCACGTGTAGAAAATGGGGAAAAAAAGAAAAAAAAAAGTTAGGCTTGAATATGGCTGTTAAAACTATTAGTTTCCAGTCTTTTTAATAATTAATGGCCGGATTTGAAGCTAATGAATCTTTATCCTTTCTAATTTCTACGATCACGTTTTTCTTGCAATGGTGTTAACTGACTGTTCATGCTTTGTCTTGATGGAAACGGCAAGGATTTGCCCCAAATCGGTAAAACTGAAACATGTGATTTTAAGCAAATTCTTCAATTGCAAATAGGAACGGACCTAACGGTGGTCACGGAGTCCTGCCTCTTGGTGCCAACAGGGTTTTATATATATAATTTAATTAATAATTTTTTAATCTTGAACGTAAAAAATTAAATAATTAAGTTCTTAATTTGACCATCGGTCATCTATTTATTACTAAAGTCAATATCTAATTTTCGTGATACTATTTAACGGTGTCTCTAAATAAAAATAATTTTAAATATGTGACGGATTAAAAAATATATATTGTCACGTGAATTACTCTAAAAGTTATTGGTTATTTTAGTTTGGAACAGAGGGAAGATACAAAGAGGGGGAATTCCACTTTTTCTCTTTCACTAATGAGATCCGGAACAAACCTGACTAGCTTATCAAGTTGCCTTGGGATTGTCACAAATATCGTTTTAAACGTCAATCGATTCTTCCTGAGAAGTCGTCTGTAGCAGTTGACAAGAATGGGTTGTAATTTTCGTCCCCAGTTGGCGTAATGAGACCGCTGCATATCAAGCCACGACGTGCAGGTAACACAAACCACCTATATGGATCTTAACTTATAAATGTGATCTTAATTTTCTTTATCAGCATATAGCTTTAGGGATTACAAGGACAAAAAATCAACATTTTTCTGATAAAAATATAGACTAGAGACTTCTTTTTTTTTAAGATTTAACGATTTTTCTCCTGTTAATAAGTATCTGGAATTTGAATGCTAACTGTTAAGTTAATAGTTTGTTGGTATTTTGAAAATGAGTTTGCTAGTGCCTTTCTTTATTTTTTTGTAGTTATTTTTCTTAATTATGCTACAAAATACTTTACTAAAAAAATGTGGTACAAGATGCTCATCTAAAATGTTTTAATGTTTTATTTGATATCTCAAGGCAAGACGTCAATTTAAGTTAGATTTGTAGGAAAAAAAGGTTTAGATGAAAATGGAAATGGCGTTGGTGAAACTGACACAAGAAAGGATAACCTCAAACCAGGTCAATGCATTTAATCCTGTATCAACAAAGACCCTATTGTCTCCTTCTGATAGTTGTTAACAATTTGCCATTTGTGTCCGAAAGACTTTTCAATAATATATTTCTACTCATTAAATCAAATTCGTCTCAATTTAGCATAATCCATTTAGAATAATACAAAGTTACCTCTTGATCACGTCTCTTTATTATATAATCATCAACTTTGCTGGCATAATAATAGCTATAAATTTGAAGATTTCATGGCGTGCTTTTGCCTTTTATAATGATGCAATTGACCTTATAAGTCTATTTTGATAACTCAACTGGCATCGTAAACATTGTCTTGAGATTATTCCAGTTCTGTGTTGACAAGTTCTAAGTTCTAACCATTTATCCGAAGCTACCTTTAATTTTCATGCTATACTAAAAGAAATTTCACAATAATAAATTATTAGATGCAGCCACCATGCTGAAAAAACCCTAAAAGTTTAATGCCTATATTTTATTCTTCACCCTTGAAAGCTAAATTAAAATATTATATCTGTTGGGATAATTGATACAGAAATTCAAAACTTGATTGAACTGCTTGAAATTTTGAAAACTAATTAATTGTATAATTAATTAGGATATATAAGAGTAAGCAATAGGTGATGTTAGCAACATTGACAATTAGCCTGGTTAGATGGGTATTTACATCACAAAACTTATAATAGATTGTACGAAGTCAGCTACTCTGGTGAAAATATGAGTACAAAAGTGGAAAAATCCACCTTAATCGTAATGCAATTTATCGTCTTGCTGCCATTTTTAATTGCCCAACTACAACTTTACCACTAATCCTTTTATAACTGTTGCTCAATTAAAATTTTCCGTCTAGAAGGTCTGCATTTATTTTCTATCCATTGCAGTAAGCCATTGATTTAATAATGTATCTAATCATGCATTTTATCATAAAATCAGAGTTGAGAGTATTTATCAATTTTCTCTTTTTTATGTTAATATAACTCTGAATTTTTTTTGGAAAGAGCGTATACTTATTTGGAATATGAACAAATTCTCTTATTTTAACAAGTATTTCGAACTATAAATCTCAAAATTTTGACAGGTAATGTCTATTCAAAGCCAACATATTAATTACTAAACAACATCTTCTTGTTGTGAACAATAAAATACTGAATTAACCCTATAGCTTCATCTTCAGGAATGTTGAAGAATAATTAAATTGTAAATTACATCTTTCATTGTTTCGTCCTCTCCAAGAAGTCAAGCAAACGACAATGAAATCCTTTTGGAAGCTTCTGACATGATTTTGTATTTTTCAAACCTTTTATTTGACTGAACTAAGCTTGGATCTGGTATTCTTTGCCATCCCTTATAAGCACCACAACTTCTTTCTTTTCCTCTTCAAATGAACTTTAGAAAAAGAAACCTGAAACCACATCCAGAACACACTTTCTCTTCCAGAAAACACTCTCGAATATCATTAATTATTCACAAAATGTTGAACCCGTTTGTTTGTGGCAACTTTCACCATCAAGAAGAAGAAGATGAGACATCCAAAAGCCTTCCATCAACGCCAAAGAAATCAAGAAAGAGCAGCAAGAACAATAACCCATATTCGGACCGCGGCCTCGACAAGTTTTCTGCTCTTGTAGCTGATTTAGAGCAGAAGAGACAGAAAATATACTCACAAATGGGGTCTGAAGACATATCTTTGGTTAGGTTTGTGTATTCAAACAATTCAAACGATGTCGTTCCTATCATTGTGAGGTTAAAAGAAAGCAAGCAAGACAAACATGGCGTCAAAGACAAGGTAATTGATGGCAACCCAGTTGAGGATAAGTTGCCAACAGAGGCATCAACTGAGAAAGAAGCTATGAAGCAATCAACAATGGAAACAGATAATAAGAAGAGGTTTAATATTTCGTGGAAATTAAAGTTGCATAAATGGAGAAGACCCTCTTATTACATGCCGGTCTTCATAGTCTTGATTTTGATCTTATTGGTTTTTGTTGGAAGATCAGTAGCGGTATTATGTACCTCAATTGGATGGTACTTACTGCCTACATTAAGCTCAAAAACGCCAACAAAGAAGAAGGTTTACTTGAGGAGACACAGTGAGATCAAGACAACGAACGATGGAGTATCTTCTCCTAGGAGCACTAACATTGTCAATGGGAAGGAGAAGTGGCATAGACAAGATGGACATCGCAAAAGCTTCTGAAGTAAATATGTCTTCAGTTTTTCCTGTTTCTTAGTTTAGTTTTTTTCGGATTTAGGACTCAGATCTTGTAAAGATTTTTGGCTCCATGGTTGGGTTTGTTCGAAAACAAAACCTCCCTGGAACATGTTGATAAATGCAAAATGTAAAGTACACCTAGTGTGAATAGAGTTAGGTAAATTAGAGTGCTGTAGTCGTGTCTTTGTAAATATGACGGTGGTTGTGGCTTGATTTTTTTTGAATATTAAGTGTTTCTTTAAAATTACACATTGTGAGATTAATGATTAATTTGACGAAGCACTAAAATCACATTTTGATGGTTTGATTTTCGCTGGAATAGAGTTGAGGGCTTTTAATTTTCAATCAGGAAAGCCATTTCAAGACTTTCTAGAATGCGTAGAATGAATAGTCCTCCATGTGTTTGAAGAAAAAAACTGATATCACGGGATTGCCCTAATGTAAGAGAACATGTACGAATCCTTGACACAATAACTATGGCTCTGATTAATTATTTAAGAGGGCAAACGCAGAAGTAAATAATTACGGAACTGATACGAATCTCTGTTTTCACAAAAATCAAAATACGAATACGCTTACGTCATATACATAAGTTGCAAATGCCAAACAATTAACCAAGTCATCCCACAAATGCAGCGACCAAGTCAGGATTCACGCGTATTTGATGGGGTAAAATTTCCAACGCCGACGGCTAGTAATGACTGCTTGCCGCTTTACCGCCATGTGAGCCCACTGGAGACAAGGAAAATTTCTTCTATGCAAACAATTTGTGTCCATCCAACAGAATAATTGAAAAGAAAAACTTCGTCTCATAAATGAATACCTCTGGATTATCAAATATCCAAACTTGGCAACAATGTATGCTTTCCCTCTGGAGTCGTCGGGTTCCAAGAACAATACGTCCTGCAGAATGAGTAGGGAAGAGGAAACCTAGTTCATGAAATTTAGAATGTCAGGAGAAAGCGTCAACCTTTTTGTATACTTCTGGTATCAGTTTTCTGTGAATGTAACAATGCAGATATGGTCCAGTCCAGAATGGAAAATCTTGGTTGTCAAAGCATAAACAACTAATTTCTCATGTTTATGTCCACTCCAACTCCTATTCCTGCAGTTGAAGAAAATGATAAAAAGTCATTACCTGAAATATTGACTTCAGATAAGTAATTAGTTGAATCTCGACTCATCCATACAGGCCCCACACCACACATACGACACAATTCAGTTATTAGCAAATCAGACAGAAAATTAAACTATGAAATGATAAGAGAAATGTGGATAAAGATCTAGACTACCGAGGAAACTGTTTTATTCAAATGGATTCTAACCTTGAATCTCTTTCTGCGTATATCATCTGAAACTAGCTCAGCATTACGCGGCTTGCGCCTAAAGCCTTCATATTTATAGTTCCCTCCTACTGAAGAGGGCTTTCCACTGCTTATTTCTTGTGCTTCATTTCTTGAATTCCGGAAGAAGCCCTGCTTGGCCCAGGTGACATCGTAGTCAGCCTTCAACCTAGATCCTTGCTGCACAAAGCAAGCCATATAAGACGCCACCAAGAAGCAATGTAATGAATCAATTTGTAATCTCATGATGGTGAGCCTATCATATGACATATTGAAATAGAAAGATCAATAATTGCAAACAATAATATGTTATCTGTCAAACACATACAGCAATTCAATTGCATTCATAGGTAAACTTCAACAATAATGTCAGAAATATAATATCTACAGTATGAAATGGAGTTCCTACCTTCTGCAGTGAGCGTCCGCATAAGACTTTAAGAGCATTATAAAAGTCCCTGTGCTTTTCAAATTGAACCACAATCTTGCAGTTGAGACCTGAAATTAGGTCCAGGCCATCCTCCTTTGTATCCTTATCTTGTTCATCGTCCTCAGAAACATGAAGATTTCTATTATAGAGTGAACAAGAGAAGAAAAATCACAATGGCATAAGATCAGACGAAGTTATTACACTGTAAAATCCAACTAGTTATGCACAACAGCGTAACATGCTTACAAATAGTTATGATCCAGTAACAAGATCACTACAAAAACTCTTATGAGCTGCATCTCCATCAGAAACTCTGGTCACTACCTATCCACTGCCTCAATGGACTCCTCTAAATTGAAAGTAAACTAACAAGGAAAAAAAACTAAGTGAACTAGTTGCATATTTGCTATTTAGCATCCTTCAACCAGGCTATCAAAATCCAAAAATGCACAACTCCTACCACTCATTAATTAATACAAGATCAAAACTTTAATGGAAAAAACTCCAAAAAGTCATATTTAACTAACCTATAAAACTCGCAACTTTCAATGTTTGTAAAATCCAAGCCAGAGCCACCAATTTCTTCAATTCCATTTCAATCATCATAAAACTCAAAAATTCAATAACAACAATACCTTATTTTCCCAAATGTTGAAAAAATAGTGTGTAACCAACATCGAAGGCTTCGAGGACACTATTGGCTTATCAAACCACCTTGACGGAACCCCTCTTATTACAATCGTATCCGGCTCTTGCCTCCCTCCGCCACTAGAATACCCTGCAACAAACAAAAACCCACTTCAAAGCATACAACTTTAAAGGACACGAACAACCAAATAGAATTGATGACTTACAAACCTCCATTTCCAAACGCGTACCTCTCCTCCCATTTCTTCTTCATCCCCTCGAAATCATCACTCTCCGGAACAAACACATTCAGCTTGTACTTCACTCCTTCCAGGTTCAATTCAATCCCGTCCATTCTGTCAACGAGATACTTCCTCCATTCCAGAAACTTCTCTATTTCCCTGACCACATCCTTCTCTTCCTCTTCGCTTCTTCTCTTGCTGTTCAAAAACCCTAGGTCCCGAACGCAGAGGCTGCCACGTGCTACGGCGTCATCGCGCTTCCGCTTCTTGATGTCCTCGAATCGTCTGATCTCCAAATCCTCCTCAAGGACCGTGACGGAGACTGAGAGTGAGGTTTTTAGAAAATCTATCAACGCGCGCTTCAGTTTCCACTCGTCCATTGGCCTGGTGGAGGAGGAGGGAACTGCAGGGTCGACCATGAGGTTGAGCCTCACGCGCGGGACGAGCGTGAGGCCATTCTCGATGTCTAGAGGTTCCGTTGGTGGGAGGGAATCTAAAGGCCGAATATTGCTCATTGCACTTTCTCCTCCTCCTCTTACTTCTCTGATCCTTCAGCTACTTCAACTCGACACACCAGCAGAGACATTGAATTAAAACGCAGGTGTAGTCGCCGTTTTGGAGTCTATAATTATACTGGGCTTCGAGGGCCCATTGAATTGTAACGGTGTGGCGGGTTTTCATTGGTGGCAATTGAGATTGCACGGAGAGGGAGTATACGCGTTATCGTAATCTATAAATAGATGAAAGTAGAATTAAGTCAAAGATGCGAACAAACAGAACAAAAACGGAATAGAGAGAGAAAACCTGGAGATGGGGATATTTTGCTTTGATTACTTCGACGGAGAAAGCAAGAGACAACGGCAAGAGGAAGACAGATTAGCCTCTGCCAAAGCTCGTGTTAAAGCCGCTGAAGCCGCTCAGATATGATATTTCCAGTGGCGAAGCCAAGAATCTGGCTAAGTGAAGGTTGAATCTGCTTAGCCAGATTTTTCGCTCAGCAATGTGTACGAATATATATACTTTTTCAAGCAAACACATATGATGCTCCTTCGGTCAAGAGGCATTACACTATTTGGCTCGAGAAGATTGATTGTTAGTTCCTTCTTCTTATCCTCCTCCTCCTTCCCCTGCTCCTCCCCGTTCCAATCCTCCCTTTTTAGTATACCACATAAAAGATCCCAATTAGTTTTTTTTTATTTGAAGGTCCAGAACAAGTTTGGGGATTGCATAGCATGGAATACACAATAATTTCATGAGAGAATCAAAATCATCAATGTTCACCCTAACTCCATTTTTATTCTTTACCACTCTGAATTCTAGTTGGAGGTCGGAGGACAAAAACATAGTGCTATCCAATACAAGCACATCTCTGCACTGTTGTGTATGTTCTTGGAGAATTCTAGAATCAAAGTCACAACATTCTTAGGATTCCAATAAATGACTAATCCACTTTGAAAACTCTGTGAACCCATAACTTCACCCCAAACATACCCAAGAATTCATCTTATATGTCTTGATCATTTTAAAAGTAAGTACGAGTTCATGAAGAAAGATGTCGTCCTGCGTCAACTTCTTCTTTTCCTCCAATGCTCCCAAAAAACATCTCAAGGAATCTTCAATAAACTCATCAAATCGACGATCAAGAAAAGTTTTCTTCATCTTCTTGTCCATGTTTTAGAAAATTTGAAAAGTTTGTCGTGGGACAACGCCATTTTTTTTAGGTAGAACATGTGCATTGCATTAAAAAAGTACATAAACAAATATCAAAGTTTAGTACAAAAGGAAGAAAGATTAAACTGTATAACGCTGGCAATAAACAACTTAAAAGATCCCAAGACATAGTACACCAGAAATAACAGCATCAAAAATATTAACGACATAACTTGACGAACACAGATTCGTAACATAATCAGTTGCATAAAGCAAACAAAACTAACCGCTGATATTTCAAAATCAACAGCAAGATAATTGGAAACAAAATACGTAATCATCGCAACAACAAAACCCACTAATTTAAATAGCACAAAAAGTGGCATCGGAAAAAAATCCTCTGTAATCAAAGAAACATATTTTTCAAAATAACAAAATTATTTAAACCAATTTATTCTAACAAAATAATCTAACAATCACAAAATAATAACAAAATTATTAGGCACCCAAATCAATTAATCTAACAATTAAAAACATCTAACTAATTTAAGTCACAAATTCATCAATCAATTAATCAACAATCATAACCCTAATTAAAATAAAAATTGAATTATACTTAAAATAAAATAAAAAAAGAGAGTTGGCAAACTTACCAGGGAGAGGGGGACAAACAACGTCGGCGAAGCGAATGAGAGGGGGCAGCAAGGTGGAGAGCTGCGGCGTGGGCAGTGAGTGGAACCGTCCGTAGTGGCAGCTGGAGTTCCGAGATGGGAAGGAAGGGAACTAGTCTGGTTGTGAGTTGTGAGGGACGGAGGGAGTCAGGTTATAAGCAGACCCTACTTATTTTTTTTTATCAAATTTCAGTGGGGCGAAACGACAAGCCTATTTTAAACCACAGGGAGAAACGACTTGTCATTTCGCCCTGTGGCTTAAATTTTTTTTTAAAAAAAAAGGAAAGGCACGTGACTGTGTAGCTTCGTATTCTCGTTTCGCTAGGTCACAATCCAGTCACATCCGCCTCCAAGCTCCAACAACAGCAACAATGACGACCCTTCCTTGATGGGGGCTCTAATGGCGCTCCACCGGTTTGGTCCCTTGGTGGCTCCGCCACTACTTGGTATGGTCAATGCATGAGACGTACTGGATAAATGGCATGTTAACAAGCCATGGCCTTAGCAGTTATATTGAGAACAACAAAGGAAGTTATTACATAAAAATGGAGCATGATGTAAGCAGTTACACATAAAGTGGAGATCATAGGACAAGAGGTTACTACAAAAGGCTATAAAAAGAATGATTGATAGCAGGAGAAGGATTCCAACATCAATACAAATCTTTTATCATTTCTCTTTTCTCTTTATTTTATTTAGTCTAGCCTTTTACATTTATTATTTGTCTTTACCTTATTTTATTTTGATTCATTCCTTAGTTTTTTTTATCTTTAAATTTCATTGTCTTTTACATTTATTTTTCTTTTATTTGATCTTTAGTCTAGTCCTTTACTTTCAATGTATCTCATTTGTCTTTACTTTTATTTTCCTTTGATTCAGTTATTACCTTTCTTTGTCTTTATATTTTTTTACCTTTACATTTATCTTGTATTAATTTAGTTCTCAGTCCTTTAGTTTTTATTTGGTTGTACTTTTACATCTTATCTCAATGAAAATCCACTTTGTGATGTATTTGTTTTTAATTGAAAGTTCTAGACTGCTAGGGAATACAAACCCTTTAACAAACATGGCTACTCCTTAGTGCAATCCCCGCATGTCGTTGAGCCTTGGGGCCAAGGAAGCGGCAAACAATGACCCCTAATATTTAGTTTCGTCATTGTTCGCTTCAACATTCAATTGCACTATTTGATTGAGCATTCTTGTAATGTGGCCTCCGCAATTATTGATTCCCACACAATGAAGTAGCTTGTCGATGTTTTCTTTTAATCACTGACAGTTTGCGATTCGAAGAAGGTTAAACAAAAGTTGCCACTGAAAAATAATTACACTCCACGAAATGGGTGGTTTGGAAAGGAGGGCAAGAATAAAAAGTTTTATGTAAAAAACAAAGCAAGTCGACTCGTATATGAGCCAACTCGCCTCATTGAGTGAATTATTTTGTCGGAATGTTCATTAAATGACATCGATGAAAGAAAGGCTAAGATTGAATATAACTCTAAAACAAGATTTGCCATGACTCAATATTTCTCATATGGTAACCGTTGTCCTGGTTCAACATCTAGTTTAGAATAGCGGTTTACGATTTTAAAAAACTATATACCTAAATCAGATCGGCTAGCAAGGTTTCAGTCTTGGGTTGGTGGCTGTTTCCAGGTTGGTTTCTGCTGTCCAGTTTCGAGGCGGTTTCTGGGGCGAGTCATGCTTGTCCAGAGCACCCCTACGGTCGCCTTTTTAATCCTCCATATAATATTTTATTTAATTCAACTAATTTATTTCAAAATTTGAATCCATTTTAACAATACTTATTATTCAACTCTTATTATTTAATTCAATGTTTTACTAAAAAATCAAATATATTTTTTTAAATATTGCATTACCTCTTTAAAAATAAAGAACTAATATTCACTCTCTAAAAAAATAGGACTAAAATATAATATTTAATCTCTTAACTCAATACAAGTTAAAATACAAATAGAATACAAATCATAACATATATAAATATACAGATCTGGAAAAAACTTTTTTAAACATTTTTGTTCCTCTTTTTTATTCATAAATACTTTTAAATTCTTGTTAAATAAGTATTTGATAATTATTCATGACAGACTGAAATTCTAGCATTTTACAACTCCTTTTTAAGAGTCAGAGGGAAATTTATGGCACAGTGAAATTCTAGCATTTTACAACTCTTTTTCACATTAAATTGGACAAAAATGGTGAATTATCTTACTGGCAGAGTGCAACTCTAATTAGTGTGGCAGAGTGAATTTAACCTTATTGGCAGTTTGAATCAATTACAAAATGTATATATAGTGCTGTTGATGGAGGGTTTCAACTCCGAGCAGAACCGGACTCTTCTCCATTATTATCATTAGGTAACAGAATCGAAGCCATTCTAATTTTCTCTATTGCTATTATTGTGACTGCGTTGAGTTTACTATCAAGGGTTTCTTTTTCTCTTGATTTTCTTGGGTCTATGTTAAAAATAAGAGAATTGATTTTTGCTGTTCATTCGGTTCTTTTTTTCTTGTCTTATGCCACATTTGAATTAGGTTTTGATAAACTATGACTGTTCATTACTGATAATCTGAAGTTAATCACGTTCCTCGCATGTCTCTGGTTTCGAGTTTCTAGTGATCTGCCATGTCTAAGGAAAAATTGTCCGTCATTATTAACTTATGGAGTGTTCTTATAACTGCATTACTGTTTAAATTGATGCTTCAGAAGTGAGTTCTGAAAGGTCCAATGAGTAACTGTAATTAGATTACATCGTGTTGCTTCAATTTCTTGAAAATTTGTATGCTCGGTTCGTTATATGTGTTGGATAATGCAGAATCTGTTGTGATTATACCGACTTTTAGAGTTCAACTCAAAACTCATTATGTCAAGTATTTATGTTTCCTTGATTGAATACGTATATGATTCTCTTCCATTTTTTTTTACCGGTTGTCGCTCTCAATTACCTTATTTTAAACTGCGTTTTCTTGTATACAACGGAAGAATTATTTGCAGGTTTGTTCGTATCGACAAGATCTTCAAACCAGTGTTGTTGGAACGTGTGAATCGGTTACCTGTTATTGGAAGCACACTCAGACGACAAGTCCATGATACAGGCGACAACTTCATCGACACCAGGCCACATTGCATCGTCACTGTTTCTCTATTGACTACAATAGAGAAACAACAACTTCAATGGGATCAGTTAGAGTAGTCATTTTTTATAGGTTTCTACTTTATTTGATATGTTTCAGTTTTGTCAAACCTCTACCACTTAGATTGATCTGCCATCATGTATAAATACTCAATTCATCAATATAAATCTTGTCTTTTCACGATCCAACACACCCGAATATACTGAATTCATATCATCATTTAATTATTTTCATGGATTTCTGTTCAGGTTGTGTATGTTAATACATGACTGGAATTTGATCTCTATCATTTTTATTATTTTGATGCAGGCTGAGAAGGTTGTTGCATCTTCACTTGCTTTCTTGGCAGGGTCTAGATTAAGCACCACACAAACACAAGGGGATGCTTTTGTGAATTTTCAGCACGTAAGATATACTTGTCTTTAGACTATATTCATATACCATTTTAATATAGGTTTGTCTGAATTTCATAGAAACAACCTGCTCATTCTTTAACATTTCGTTTGGGTTTAATTTCATCGAAGTTGTTTTTGAATTTCTTACCTTCATTGGAGCGTCTTGTTTGGATAGGAATTTTTCATTGTAGTTACTCCTAAGAAATAAAACAGTTTCTTTTCTTTTTCTGGTACTCTTGTTATTAATGAAAAGGAGAATCAGAATCTTTGGTTAAACCTATTTTTGTGGATGGAAGCTGAAATGTGCCTGCTGTGCCATGCGCGTTGAATTATTAGTGTTTAACTGGTATTGGAATTTGATTTCGAGAAGGACAAGTAGTAATGCACTTGTATATCACCAATGGAATCAGTGAGGCTCTGTTGTATCTTTTGACTAACCCCTCTATTTCTGCGTTGTCTTTTAGGGTTTTAATTGTGTTTTAGTTGAAGATCGACGATGGGCACTGACACGAAACCCAAGAAACGAATCCTCTACAATGTACAATCAATGATCACCATAGCAAAAAAAAAAGAAGAATCTTAAAGAAAAGAGAAATTATTATTTTTGATAATCAATACTTTGTTATTTATGTTTGAATATAGTTATGTGTTAAGTTATTATATGTGTTATCTTATAATTTTTATTTGTATTAATTGCAGCTTGGAACAAATCTCATTGATTTTGTGGAATGATCTTACTAAAAATGAAGGCCAAGTAATTGAAAGTCAAATTAATAAAAGATCAATTTTAGCTATATTAAGTGTCAAAGTGTCAAATTAAGCCGTTATCAAAGTAATTTTTTGGCTAATGAAAATATAATATATATCCCCGGTCGATTATGAGATACATTTTAATTTACTTTATTTAATTTAGTCATACAATTTATAAAATTTTTCAAAATTTTTTTATAAACACAAGTTTCACGTGTAATACACGTGAACTAAAAATTAGTATAATTAAAATATATTAGTTTAGAGAGTAGAATTGAAGATGAGATGCTCCAAAACAAAGGACTCTTCAATGGGGGTATTTTGGTAAAACTCTAAATGTAGTGATATTTTTAAATGAAAAAATAAGTGCAGTTAGATGGTTTGTTTGCTGTATCCTCCGCTCTCTCTTTTCTTCATCACAACTAAGATTGACAATAAATAGATTATAGATAGGATATACTAATATTTTTATTTGTATTTGTAGTTTATATTATGTATTTATATTTTATCTGTATTTGTGTGGGTGATAAAAATTATTATCCGTACCCTAACCACTGGGTATTTGTTTATCCGTAGAATACACATTTACCCGTGATTTAAATTTAATTAATTAACTTAACAAATAATATACCATTAATTTAAAATAATAGATTAGAAAAATACTCAAGATAATATAGAATATTATATTCACACAAAATAAATTAAAAATTATAATTTATAACTAAATGTAGTTAATGAAATAATAATGTGATAAGTTATCACTTGAAATTTTTAAATTACATTTTCACAGACTTGTCTAAAATTTATTTAGGTTTTGTTTAAATTATGTTTATATTTCATACTTTTTTAAAACTTCTTTATAACTTGTTTATATGTTATTTATATGTTGTTTATATGTTATCTATATATTGTATATATATTTTTTATATGTTGTATATATGTTGTTTATATATATATTATATATATTTATATGTTGTATATATGGTATGTACAAGTTACAAACATAGCATAAACAAGTTATAAAATTAATACTTGTATGTTTTGCATCTCTGTAAAAGATATAAAAGTTACAAACATAGAATAAACAAGTTACAAACATAATATAAACAAATTGTAATACTAATACTTGTATGTTATGTATCTTTGTAAAATATATACAAGTTAGAAAAATAACATAAACAAATCATAAACATAATATATACAACTTACAAACATAATATAAACAAGTTGTAACACTAATAATTATTCGTTTTGCATCTTTGTAAAAGATATACAAGTTAAAAATATAACATAAATAAATCATAA
>CAODLS013566937.1:0-17191 GCA_948243855.1 Flueggea neowawraea | reverse complement strand
ACAGGCGAAGTTTGTCACCCTCTGCCAGTTGCAATTTTTGCAACAATCCTAATGAAACAATTTTGCATGCTCTACGAGATTGCACCCATGCGAAGAAGCAGTGGCTCTGCATTGTCCCACAGGTACTACACCAATCCTTCTTTACACAAGATCTTCAAGAATGGTTGAGTCTTAACCTACAAGTGTTGAAGTTAAAAACTCAGGGTGTTAGTTGGTCACTGTTATTTAGTGTTATGAAATGGATTATTTGGGCCTCAAGGAATAAAGCCATTTTTTAGGAGCTTTCTCCTAATCCAAGACTATTCAGTCAAGGTGTTCAAATTGCAAAACAGTTTGTCACGGCCAAAGAAAGACTAGCCAGTCTGAACAGCTCTAGGAAAAAAGAACGTGAAGGGGTTAGTTGGTCTAAACCTCCAGTCGGGTTTGTAAAGTTGAATGTGGATGGTGCGGTGCCTAGAAACTACAACGGCAGTGCAGCAAGGGGCTTATTCGAAATTCTGTAGGTATTGTAGTTGGTTGTTTCTCTGTAAACTTAGGCTCTTGTTCCCCCCTTTTTATTGAATTATGGGCAATGAAATACGGTTTGGAAATGGCATGGCAAAAGGGGCATCGAAATGTCTTGCTAGAATCTGACTCACAACTAGCAGTTGACATTGCTTTGAATCCTGAACAGTGGAGAGGTCGGCAACAAACTTTTGTTAACGGACTTCGTGTTCTACTAAAACGTCCATGGACTATACGCATTAGCCATATAGTTAGAGAAACTAATGTCAGTGCTGATTGGCTAGCCAGGCATGGTTTAGGTTTGCCTCTAGGGTACTATGAATTTTGTGATTTACCAATTGTGTTTACACAGCTATTGTATTCTGACTATGTAGGGAATTGTAATCCTATTGTTATCAATTATTCATCAATGAATATATTTGTATCATCGTCCTTCAGAGAGGTCAGTCTAGCTGGATTGTCTGAAGACAATGTCTCACGCTTTCAAAATCAGTCTAGCTGAGTTGAGGATCATATGGGTTGGCCATTTCTCAAAAAAAAAAAAAAAACTTGTCAAGGTAATCATAGCAAATGGGGCCAATCTTTTAGCTTTTCTCTCTCATAATATATTAACTAGTTAATTATTTTAGGTATCTATTTAAAAATTTAGATTTATAATAATAGTATTTATAGTTTCAAAATTATAAGAATAGAATTTTTTAGTTTTAATTTGTAAGAATATCACTACAAAAAATTCAAATTTTAAAAATGTCATATTTATAACGCAGTTAAGATCTCTAAAGACTTTTTTTTAGAGACCAGTGGAGACTCTTGGAGATCAGTTAAGACCTTTAGAGACTAATGAAAACTCTCAAATGAAAATTTTTGTAAACTTTCAGTAAAGACGTCTGAAAATTTTTTTAACATTTTTAAAATTTGGTATATAACAACTTCTATTTTTAAATTTTTATATTTTAATTAGAACAAATGTGTAATTTTCTCTATATTAACAGCTGGCTATTATTATTTACAATACATCCACAGGTCTTTTCTAACCTTTTTCGATACTAGTTTAATCAAACCCTTTTAGGCCGAACCCACAAATTACCCCTGAACTTTTTATTCCGGATCCTTTAAGCAACCTTAAACTTGTTTTTCCACCTCGCAACCCAAACAACTTTTTAAAACCAACCTACTTACCCAAAACTCTAACTCCGTTTGAAATTGCATACAGGTCAGATTTTGCCGTTAATCAGTTCAATGAGGTGGACTTAGCATTTCATAGACAAATCATAAGTTAGTCATAGGCTTGGAGTTGGACTATCTTTCTTCTCTTCTCTTTCAACTCTTCTCCGTCTTCAATCTCCTATCTCTTCCCTTTCTTCATTCTCTTGAGAACAAATAAATACAGAACTATAAAACCACCAAGCCTTAGCTCCAAACCCAAACGGCCATGACTCTTTCCTTGTAAGTCTCAAATCAAGCCTGCAACAATAAAATATTTAATAAATTAATCACTTTTTGGTGAGTTAATCATAAACTCTTAATCATGAAATTAGAATAGAATTGGATATGCTAGTCTTCAAAGGTGCCACGTGTAAGATTCGCAAATCAAGCCTAGAAAGCAAACCATATCAACAGGTAAACTCAGAGAAGAAAAAAATTTAGACAAATATTCCATGTAAAGAAAAAATAATAATAAGCTTTTGGATCATGAAAAGAAAAAGAATGTGGACATAAAAAGCTTTAGTTTCAAAATATGATATTAGAGAGAAGAAACTTACCATGAGTAGATCAGGAACGAGAGATTTCGACAGGAGAAGAAAGAGATGAGAGATCGAGAGGGCTTCCTGCTGAGAGCAAGAGAGAGAAAGAAAGGAGAGATGAGAATGAGAGACAGAAGAGAAATATTGAAACAAGCCCTCCGTCTGGCAAGAAAAAGAAAGAAACAAGCCCTCGGTGAGCAGATTTGATGGTGTTTTGAATTTGTGGCATGTTTGTATTTATTTATTATTGAGAGAATGAAATGAGAGGTTGAAAGATGCGAAAAAGGATAAAAGATGAATAGTCCACTGGACACCCTAAAAATTTCAATCACTCTCTTTTAACGGTGAGTACAGCACACGTGGATCATGGAGTTAGAGTTTTGAGTAAGCAGATAGGTTTTGAAAAATTTGTTGGGCCGTTAATCGATGGTCAAAAAAAAAACGTTCAGGGGTGGGTTCAGCCAACCCTTTTATGAGAACTCTTCCGCCACATACATACAAACCATCGAAGTGTTCACGATAGTATTACCATCAAGACTCTAAAAAAAAAATTTATTAATAATTTTTTTAATAAATTAAATAATTAAAATTTATATTAAATAATTTTAATAAAAATTAACAGTTATAATTATTTAATTTATCAAAATTAAGTAATCAATCAAATTAAATAATTAATAACAGTAACTATTTTTAAATTAAATAATTATTAAAACTATAATTAAATAACTATTTTATAAAAATTAAATAATTAATATTAAGTAACTAAAATACTCAATAAGAATTCATTTTATAAAGTCATATTATAGTATCACTCAATGTTCCAGTAGCCTGTCATCCCATTGTATCATAATTCCATTTTATTAAAGAGAGAGTGAGAGAGATTAACCAAGAAAATCCGCAGAGAATCTCGGCTTGAACTCCTATAAAGAACCCTTCTTAGAAGCCCATATCTCCATCCTTAGACTCAAAACTCCAAAACACACAAGAAACTGAAACATGGATTCCGCCTTGTTTGGTGCTCTTCTCTTAGTGCAGCTTTCACTGCTGTGCTTCACTAATGTGTTTGCTGAAAATATCGATGCAGTCCCTCCTATCCCTCCTCACCACCACCCCTACTACCACCACCCTGCAATGGCTCCTAGCCACCCGCCAGCCACCACCACCACCACCATCACGGCCATCCACCAAGCCCTGCTCCTAGCCACCACCACCATGGTCACCCACCAAGCCATGCACCAGTGCACCCTCCAATGCCTCACCCACCTGTTCACCCTCCCATGCACTCAGCCTCACCACCGAAACCACACCCGTTCCCGGTTCCTCCACCAGCTCACCCACCTAGCTACCGCTTCCCTAGGAGCTTTGTAGCTGTTCAGGGTGTTGTTTATTGCAAGTCTCGCAATTATTCTGGAATTGGTACCCTCTTGGGAGCTACTCCACTTCTTGGTTAGTCCTATTTTGCACTCTTCAACACTTATTTCTTTCATATTTTTCTAGTAATTTGTCTATGCTTGCCCATTAATCAGATTTAACTGCGGATAGTTATACTACTATAATGTGAGTCTTGTACGAGGAATAAACTTTTCCTATTTTTTCAAGTAAACAAAAATTGAGGTCCCTTAACAATTAAAAATTGTGGCTTTTAGTACATTCCAACAGTCTCTTTAAATTGATTTTATATTATATATTATTTTATTTAAATTATTTTTATTATTTATCTAAATATTTAAACATAATTTTTTTTATTTATTAAAATAATAAATTATAAAAAAAAATAAATAATATATAATAGAGAGTTAAATTAAAAGATTTAATGTTTATTTTTTTTCAAATTGAATTCCTAGCTAGGCTTTTTTTAGACACTGTTGTTCTCTCTGTGATTTACTTAAAGATCCCTTTGAATATTTGAAATCTTTTTTGTTCTCCATCAGTTTTTATATAGTGAACAAAGAATGACTTAATTAAAGAATAAAATGTGCCTGAAAAATTAATCTTAATCCGTAATTATTAAGTGGTATTTTGAAATCTTGAACAAGGCAAAGAAAAAAGAAAGCTCTCATTGTCCAATTGGTGCATGCAAAGGGTCAATAATGGCACTGAACCAGCTTGCCCTTTACGTGTGCGTAGCTCTTTGTCCTACGCCAGTAACGTCTGTCTTTACAGAGTCATATATGGAACGGACCCAATGCAACTTTTTCCTATCTTTTTCGTACCCATATTCAAACCTCATGACCGTTGTTTGCATAATACTAGACAAAACACCAAAGAAACCTACATGATGCCTAATATTGGTATTTTTACTGCAGGTGCCGCAGTAAAATTACAGTGCAATAACACCAAGAACCCACAAGAGGTAAAAGCCACAACGGACAAGAATGGTTACTTCTTCGTTCAAGCACCAAAGACCGTCACCAACTATGGAGCCCACAAGTGCAAGGTTTTCTTGGTTCCATCACCCACTTCCCCTTGTGGGAAGCCTTCAAATCTTCACGGCGGCATTAGCGGCGCCGTTTTGAGGCCTGAGAAACGCTTTGTTGCTAAAAAGCTTCCATTTACTCTCTTCAGTGTTGGTCCTCTTGGTTTTGAGCCTAAATGCAAACATTAAGATATTACTGGTTGTCACAAATTTGTATTGCCACTATTTATGTGTGTGTGAGCATTTTATAGTGTTTGTTTTCTTAAAATTATGTAGGGGGCTTCCTGGTTTGATCGGTGTCAGTAACGGCAACTTGTTACAATTGACCAGTGTGATGTTTGAGTGAGAATAAATCATTAGTATTAGCGCATGCCTTCAGATTTTTTTTTGGTAGAAAATTAGAAATTTTATTGCTCCATAAAAGAATATATATTGTTCAATACCCAATGCTAGTCGTTCCATTCCAAACTCTTTTTACCGAGCTCTGACTCGCATTCGGACAGAGAGATAAAAAAAATCCAAAAAGTGTAACACTGCATGGTAACAATCAATATACCAAACCATCAATCAAAGACAAAACTCATCACTAGATATACAAAACCAAAAGAAAAACTATACTAGTTACAAGTCAGTAGCAAAATAGCAGTCACAATTATCTAGTTTAATTAGAATACTTTCCAGCACCTTGCAAAAAATTTGTGTAGTGTTTGCTTGTTGATTCTGGAATATCACCACATTTTGAGCCTACCACGTCCAGTAAATCATAGCTGACAGTAGGAGCCTTCTCAACCGACAAAGTTTAGATTTACCAGCAGCCCTTCTAGAGAACCAATTAACTTCCCTACGACATGGAAGCACAACTCTCCTAATCCTGCATCTGCCAAGAAGATTCTGCCAAATTCCATTAGTAAAAGCACACTGAAAAAATAGGTGATCAATTGTCTCAGACGAAATGTTACAGAAAACACAAAGGTCATCATTGATAACCCCCCACTTAAGAAGCCTTGCCTTAATAGCCAATCTGTTTTGCAGGGCTCACCAAAAAAGAAAGCCAAACCGAGGAACATGATTGGGACCCCAAACAAGTTTAAACCAAGATACAACAGGTTTTTTAGGCCTGAACACATTCCAAACACTTTTCACTGTAAAAGCACCACTGGAAGAGTGTTTCCAGGTAATAGAATCAGAGCCACGAATATCCAACTGCACCTGAGAAAGTGCATTCCAAGCATGATTCATAATGGCATTAATAGGATTAGGAAGAACCCAATGATTATGTCTCCAAACATCCGCCACTTTAACATATTTTGGTATGTCAGAATCAACAATGTTAAGAGAAGAAAAAGCATCCAGCAAAGACCGTCCATGAAACCACGGATCAGACCAGAAGGAGAAAGATTTACCGTCTCCCAAATGATAACTGAAGCATGGCAAAAAATCATTTCGAAGTTGCAAGAGATGACACCATGCCCAGCTACAGTCAGCAGGCTTAGTAATACCCCAAAAGCTGAGTTTACACAGCTTTTGTTGAGTAATCCATATAGCCCAAAGGGATTCTTTGTTTGTTAAAAGATCCCAGATTTTACGCCCAACTGCAGCCTTGTTCCAAGAGCTAAGCTCTTTAATCCCAAGGCCCCCTTCCTTCTTAGGCAAACAGACATTAGCCCAAGAAATTAGGCTCTTACTGTCATGATCTTTCCTTTGCCATAGAAAGGCTTTGCATTTATGGTCAATCTCATAAATCACAGATGCTGGGAGTACAAAAATAGAACACCAGTAAACTTGGATGCTTCTAAGAACAGAGATAATCAATTGAAGCCCTCCAGCATAGGACAGATACTTAGAAGTCCAAGAGTTAATCCGGGAGCTCACTTTATTAAGGAAGATAGTACAATGCTCACGTTTAAGTCTAGTTGAGAGGAGGGGCATACCCAAGTATCTTACTAGCAACATCCCCTCCTTAAACCTTAGAAAATTAAGCAAAAGATGCTTAGTTTCATCATTTGTGCCTGAGAAAAAAGTAGAGATTTTTCCCTCATTAATATGCAAACTAGATACAACAGAGAAATGCACCAAAATATGATTGATAGCCTGAATAGGTTCCCAATGGCTACTACTAAAATCAAAAGGTCATCGACAAATGAAAGATGAACCAATTTGAGTTTTCGGCAACCAGAGTGAAATTTGAAGGTGCTAGGCAATTTACTATCAAAGGCTCGGGAGAGATACTCCATGCACAGAACAAAAAGCAAGGGAGATAATGGATCTCCTTGCCTTAACCCACATCCTTCTGGAAAAACCCCCTCAATAGACCCATTGATCATAAGGGAAAAGGTAACAAAATGCACACAGGTCATGATCCAGTGAATAAACTTCCTAGGAAAATCAAGACCAATCAAAACTTCCTCCAGGAAATCCCAGCTAATGGAGTCATAGGCTTTACGAAGATCAATCTTGAAAGCACAGTTAGCATGACTAGAAGTACGGTGATAATTCCTCAATAACTCACTCCAGGAAATCCCAGCTAATTGAGTCATAGGCTTTACGAAGATCAATCTTGAAAGCACAGTTAGCATGACTAGAAGTACGATGATAATTCTTTAATAACTCATGAGTAATGAGGATATTATCAATAATGCTTCCCCCCTTCCAAAAGCATACTGATTTTTATGAATGATTCTTGGTAGAATTTTGCTAAGTCTAGATGTTAAGACCTTAGAAATGATTTTGTACAAGACAGTACAGCAAGAGATAGGTCTATAATCATTAAGGGAATTAGGGCTGCCAATTTTGGGAATGATAGTCAAAGTGGTAGAGTTTACCTACTTCAAAAGTTTCCTAGTAAGAAAAAATATTTCACAGCCTGCATGACATCATTACCAAGAACAAACCAACAGGATTTAAAGAAACAGGTAGGGTACCCATCAATACATGGTGCCTTACTAGCATCAATACTCCACAGTGCAACTTTAATTTCTGCCTCAAACACCTCAAAACACAACTGGGATGCTTCATCATTTATGAGCAAAATACCTGACTGGAGAACCTCCCTCTCAACATGAACTCTCCCAAAAATAGGATTACCAAGGAGGCTCTGGTAGTAATCAATCATAGCCTTAGCAATCTCAGCACGTGTGGTTATCCGAGCTCCATCAAAGAGGGTCAAAAAAGTGATTTTATTATGAGCTCGTCGAGCTTTAACCAAGTTGTGAAAATATTTAGTATTAGCATCCCCCAATCTGATCCACCTTTATCGGGCTTTTTGCTTATAGAATTGTTCTTCAGAGTAAATAAGCCTTTTGAATTCATTGGAAATAGCTTGCTCCTCATCCAAAAGATCTTGATCAAGTGGTGAGAGCTGAAGGGCCATTTGAGTCTGCTCTAACAAAAGCCTACAATCATTGACCCTGTTAGAAATATCATAAAATTGAGAGAGATTAAGAGCTTTGAGAGCACATTTAAGTGACATGAGCCTCCGCCATACTGAAAACATCTTATTGCCAGTAACATGTTGTTGCCAAATGTTTTGAACAATCCCCAAGAAATAAGGATGGGACATCCACATATCAAAAATCTGAAGGGTTTGATACCCTTATTGGAAGAATAACAAAGAGTAATCACCAAAGGGAGTGATATGAAATGCCAAGTGCCAAGGTCTGGTAATCTGAATCCCTAACAGTATCCAACCAACAAGTGTTAACCAAACAGCGATCAAGTTTTCGCCAAATACGCTCCTCCCTGACTGATTATTAGTCTATGTAAAATTGCAACCAAGTTTCTTCAATCCACGTAATTCACATGAATTAATACAATCTACAAACTCTTCACATGAGCTAGCATCTACAGAATTTCCACCAACTCACTCAAAATCATTGAGAATAGCATTGAAATCACCTTGCAGTATCCAAGGACCCGTGATGGTGGAAGAGCAAACTAGTAGGTCTGCGCAAAGGCTTCTCCTTTCCAAACCAGAATTTTCCCCATATATAACAGTCCAACAGAAAGTCAAGTCATTCCACTGGATGACACAGTGGATATATTGAGAAGAGCTAGAAACAACGCGTAAAGACACCACCTGATGATTAAACCAAAGCCAGATTCTTCCTAGTGCTGCATGCTCATAATTGGTAAAAAGAGACCAATTATGAAGCCCAATTGTTGCCATATTCGATCCTTATTAACCTCCTTAACTTTGGTTTCCACAACTCCAATAGCCCAAAGCTTGTGAGCAACAATCAGTTGTTTAATCTCTGATTGCTTACAGGGGTCGTTAAGGCCCCTAATATTCCATGAAGCTAGCATTGTTATTTATCAGGGGGTCTTCCCACCCTTTTAGATCCCACAACATGCCCTGCCATATTGCCCTTAGGTAGAGTAGATTCCAGAATAGCATGCACCCCATGAGTGGCAACAGATTGTGATTTTAACACCCCCCGGAACCAGCAGGTTTTAGGACTTGTGCACTACTCACACCACTAGTATAAGTTATTGGTTCCACAATGCTACCCAGCACAGGTAGTGTCTCCCCTTCACGCACCGAGCTATTCATCACAGGAGCAGGTTCAAAAGGTAGAACCTCAGTAGACTGTTGCACCACACCCAAAGTCTGCTTGGCAACCCAGACTTTCTTAGCTTTCCCCTTCAAATTAGGACATTAAGAATGTGTGTGGCCATCACCCTGACAAGAAGTACACATGATTGGTCTCCATTCATATTCAATTTTTTGCAACAACTGATGACCCTCTTTATCTTCTAGGATAATGTTGTCAGGGAATTGACCATGCACTTCCATTTCAACAAGCAATCTCGCATAACTTAATCGTTCCCTTGAGACAGTGCACTGATCTTCATACAAAGGATTGCCTAATAGGCTGCCAATACGGCTCAAAATCTCAGTGGACCAAAATTCTAGAGGCAATAAGGGACATTTCACCCAAACTGTTACCTTTTGTACTTTACACGAATCAAAACTCATCATGGGACGCCAAGCCTGAAGAAGTAAAGGTCTGGAATTAAAGGTATAAGGTCCACCTGATAAAACCCTAGATTTGGCTTCCTCATCCTTAAAATTGAACAAAAACACATTCGGAGCAACCAGAAAAACCAGCAGCAAGCCACAATTCTAAATTTAATTTTAAGATAATAATTCCCACAGATCAATGCACTGTCTCAAACTTTGCAACTCTTCCTAACGGGAGAGTTGCATCTGACGAGCGGTTAATGTCTGCGCGCAAGTTTAAACCTAAAGCAATATGTCTTGTAGCACATAGGTTAACGAACAAGTCAAATGATAAATCGTTTTATTTTTGCGTTATTGGTACATTGGAGAATTGTGACTTAGGTTCTTTATCTTTTGCTAGATGGCGAGTTCTAGATTGGATTTTTAATAGATCAACGTTGGATTCTTAACTTATATTATATTGTTATATATCCGAATATAAAAGGGAACGACGCCGAAAAGATGGATCTTAAAGTAACTATTATTATGGTTTTTCGGAAATTTGTATATTATTGTTATAACATATGATTAATTGTGCGATGAGTTAAATAAATTATGTTGAATGGAGATCAACCTGGGATTCGGCTTTTTTGGGTGATGATTTGGGGTTTTATCTTGCCAAATACGGTCTCACTTTTCGTGGCGAACCGGTCCACTGGCCTGGCCGTAAAATTTTATGTTTTGCGGAAGATGAAATCATTTCAGTACTTAGTTCAACCATTTATCCACCGGGTTTGATTATAGAGGTGGGGTGTAATTAAGCTAGGTTTTGAAGTGTTTAGATGACTTGGTTAAAAGAAATTTAAGTTTGAGCTTCACTCAAGTTATATTTTATGTTCAACTCATTTAAAATTTCAGGAGTTTAGTCGAGCTCAAGCTCGGCTTATTACATACTTTTTTATATTTTTCACTTAAGCTTGACTCAATCTTGACTTATTTTAGATCTAATTTAAATGATTCACAAGTTTGGTTATAACTGTCTAACTAAGAAATATGCTATAATAATAATAAGTAAAAAATTTAAGTTGATTATCTATTTAATTATGATAAATTCTCTACATATTCAATCAGGGTAAGATAATAGTTTTGTTCATGAACTTTCTATTGAACTTGATCATGAACTTATTATCAAGTTAGTTTGTTAGTTTTGAAGCCGAGTTTTAGATTGTTCATATTGAACTTCAACAATTATTCAAATTTGACTCATTTATATATCAAGACAAATACAAAAGAATTCTTGTCAAATTTAATACCAAACTACTCACGAACGACTCGGTTCATTTATCCCCTGCATACAAAATACAACGAGGTTTGCAAGGCATCCCACCACCGCCACGACACCACCTTATGATTTAGTTGTTGGTACAAGTGACCCACGCATTCGATTCAAGTTAAAAAATATAGGGCCATTCAAACATGGGTTATCTAATTACATCTCTATTATCAAACACCAAAGTTGAGCATTATCACAATTCTTCACGAAATTATATTTGTGGCCACACATGTCTGGCAACTCGGTCATTCATAAATCACTTTTAATCATCACGCCACAAAAAAAGACGAAAAAAGTAGGGGCAAAGAAAAAGAAGAATAGTCATTAGTTGCATTTATGGATTGTTTGTGGTAATAATCAATAAAGTTACATATTTTTTTTTATAAAAAGTTTCATCTTATATTTTTATTTTTAACGTTTCAATCGCTTGTGTATTCCATATTGCTCGTGTTGTCGGCAACGCAAATGGAACGAGCCTAAAATGCAAAGGACATAACCATTGAAGAACCAAGACGGGTTCGCTTGGGCCTGTATGTTGGACTTTGGAGGCCATTGAAGAAGGAGCTCGCCGAACAATTTGGTTCAGGACAGGGTCATCGGATGACTGGTTCAGCCAGCACTCGGAAAGCCCATTTGTAACAAAGACATCTCTACATTTGAAATCCAAATTATTAGTGATCCAGTTCCTCCTCGCTCACAACTACCTCTCTGTGTAGCCATAGAAGCTTCATATAAGAAAAATATCCTAAATTAGCAACAAATCTGACAAAATTCATGATAAGAATGTCATTGCTATGTGTTTTAGGGCTCCCCTATTGGTTATGCAGCACCTTTTTTTTTAGACATAAGCATCTTGGTGACATAAACATGTTCATGGGCAACGTGTTGCACTTGATGTCGCCATTCTCTGCTAATGACACCAATACACAATTGGCAACATTAGTTAGAAACATTTATGTCTTTGTCTCGCAGAGCACCCACCGGTCACCACCACCACCTTTGCCACGTCAGACTCATTGCAAATCACGTTGCCAAAAAAGAGCAATCGGATGGCATTCCCTAGTCTAAAATTCATTTGCTTTAAACGTCAGTTCAAGAGGTTTAGACTCAAGTAGACGTAGTTTCGTTGTGTGGTTGAGATATCTTATTCAGAATTTAAGATATAAGATGATGGTGCTTGGTTTATTTTGATTGAGTAGTATATAGCTGGTGTAATTCTCGACAAATAATAAAATTTTAATTAATTTTATCAAGTCAAATAATTTATTTAAAAGCAATCAAACCAATCTAGGTTTTAGTATTACCAAGAAATGCCAAATTCTCTGCTTGTCTACCCATTTTATGTCAGTAATAAGTTGGGAGCAATTAGCCCGATATATAATCGTGTTAAGCTCACATTGCACAAATACAGAACTATGATAACAACATTTGCTATATTGTATACATATAAACTTGATAAAGGAAAATGCTTTGCTTATCAAGGAATTTATTCCTGGATTAGCATATTTGGTGAGTTATATTATGCATAGCAATTTCAAAAAGGATGTAATTGTAGTGTATGCCAATTAATGGGAATCCCCAAATTGTTCTTCTAACGTGTCATCTAGCATTTCCACTTCTTAAATGAAGTCTCTGCCATGACATAACAGCATCTCTAACACACCAAAAGAAGGGTCCAAAGTACCCCGTGAGGTAGTCTGACAGAAGGGGAGCTCGACTCTTGTTTGCACGACGTGAGTTCGAGTGAGAGCGGCGTTAAATTAGGTAGTTTTGACTGTCAAGGACTCGTGTTGCGCATTAGAGCAAGTAGTCCCTCTGAAGCTTACCTCACTGAAGTGTTACGGTGATCGCACTAGTGTACGAACCAAAGTTCGTTGTCGGTATAATTATGACTCTGGAACATTCCGTATCGGAAAGATAATGTCTGCATAATAACGACCAATAGAAATATGCTACTACTGGTAGTCTCCTATTCTTCTTTTTTCAGTCAAAAAAAAAAGAAGGGCCCAAAGTGATGCAAACTGAAATTTTATCATAAGAAAAATGCGGTCCATTCAACTTTATGGTTTAAAGAATTGGATTCACTTCTCATTTTCACTTTTTCCCTGTTTGTCTATTTTTTTTCTTTATGAAACCGTTCCTGTTTGTCTATGCAACTTAGGATACTTGCAACAACAAGATCAAATGAAGATGATCGTCAAAAAAAAAGATCAAATGAACATGGAACTTTATTAATGATACACATTGAAAGCCTGAAAGTATCTAGACCCATCAGCTTTGATTACGTTTTGTCTCTTTCCAAATCAAACGAGGGTCTCTTCAAAAAAAAAAATCAAACGAGGTTCAGTTTATGTTTATCAATTTTCCTGTTGTCTTGGGACATCCAAGGGAAAATTAAGCAAGTGTCGAAAGCAAATGTGGTTAGCAATACCAAATTATTATAAGAGCGATGTCTTATCGCTAAATCATTGCAGAGGGACTAATGTTTGCAAGCAACATTTGTCCCGACAAAGCACTTACACTGATGAATATGAATGTGGGGACATAAAAAACCTCCTTTAGGAGCTATCTTGCCTGTACTAAATAATTTGTACATGACAAAAACACTACATATGATTCGTGGTTTGCTTCCATTGACATGATCCAATGAACGGGGCCCATCACTACGAGTAGATTAGGTCGAGCTGTGGGACGCAAATGGGGAAATATGAAATGAAAGTAAGGGCAGTGATGTACTTTTAAAAAATGGAATATATAAGTAATTATACTTGTCTTTCGGTAGTGCTATGTTGATACTGTTAGTGTTTGTGTTGATTATTCAATTAATTTTATTGATCAACACGAGAGTTCGAACATATGTAATAGGAAGTATGTCGATTGTCGTGATTTCTTATTTCTTTTTTTTTTCTGAAAATATTATAGGTGAGACCTAAGAAACATCTAAGGTTAAGAATAAAATTAATGTTTGGTTATTTATATTTAATAATAAGGACTAATTAGAGATTAAAAGCATAATCAGAGGGGGACCGATAATATAAACATAGGTAAAGTAGTCAGACTCAAGGGTGGCGGAAGTCAATGCCAAATATTGAACACTTTTTTGACGATTTCTCTGATGGCCTGGCCCCACCTTTTTTTTTTGGTCTGAAATTCCACTCTCCGTCAATGCCATGTTACCAGTTGGGAACTCTTTGAAATTTAAGCCCACCTTCTCTCTTGGAGCGTGGGTGCGTTTCATCATTGCCCTTTTATTTTCCATTTTTACAACCAACTGAAGAGCTGGCTCAACAATACTTGGTAATTGACAAATTTATTTAGTCGCAGCAAATATAAAAAATAATCTGACTTTCTGCGAATAAGATCTTAAGAATATTTTCTAACAAGAACAAATATATTTATCGTATCTTTTCAGATTTATTTGCTATAAAAGATATAAAAAATAAAATTAGGAGACAATAAAAAAATAATTCAAAAAGTACAAAAAAAAACTTATGTTGTATTTTGATTGAAATAACTCCTCAATTTATTCAAGTTAATAGTTAGCTATAAAGTGAAATGCGATGTTTGATTTAGGTAAAAATGTAGAGAGATTGTTTTAGTGAGTTTATATTGGATAAAGGTAAATTATTTCAGTGAGTTTATTTTTAAAAATGTAGAGAAATTTTTAAATTTGTTCAGATAAAGCGTGAGCTTGTTTGACAAGTTAATAGATACAACATATAACATATTATTTTATATAATTTTGAGTTATTTTCACTTAAATTTAACTGTAAGTTATATACAAAACCTACACTTCTCTCAAACATGTCTAATAATATACAAAATAAAAGACATGGTGCAAAACACCATAATTTATTTTTGGGAAAATTATTATTACATTTTTGTGATATATCAAAATCTCTTATCACGCTACTGTATTTTCAAAAACCTTCTATTGCGTTCCTACAAATTAACAGTGTTTAAGTTTTGCTAACAAAAAATACGAAAGTACTAATTTGCCATTGAATTCATTTTTTCCTTATTTCTACCTTTTCCTCTTGTTTTTTTATACCTTTCCCTTTCATCCTCCGCTCTCTCTTTCTCTCTCCATCTCTTTCACTTAGAGCATGTCCAACTATGCTAGATAAATTTGAAGAGTTAATATATTATTTTATTTTTATTTGTATGTTAATATTTCTCAAAATTTGTGTATTAGAGAGAGAAAATATTAAAAGTGAATATTTTATTAAAATAGTAGATGAATAGTATTTATAAGTGAATAGTAATGTGTTAATTTTATTGAGGTATTGTAGTTTTGAAAAAAGAGTTAGCTAATTTATTAGCAAAATATTAAAAAAGTGATGTAGATTGTAGTGAAAGTGAAGTTAGATTTAAAATTTTAGGATGAATAGTAAAATAAAATATTATATTTTGAAGAAGGAGCTAGGGAGTATGACTGCACTTGCTCTCATTGTCGCTTCCCCCCTCTCTCTCTCTCTCTCACACACACACACACAACCACCACCACCACCACAATACCAAACATCGTCGATCTAGATTTCGCTCTCCATCTCTCACTCATCATCACTTCGTTCCGGCCACCACCCTTTTCTCTCGGTCACCACCACACTCCCCATCACCGTCGACTTTGAGAATTTGGAAGTGGTTTTGCTCCGTGGCACGCATGTCCATGGCGAGGCCATGGTCGGTCATGGCTTGGTTGTTGATTGAGTGTCTATTGATGGTCAGCCATTGGAAGATTACGACTAGGAGTTTGGAGGAGTATATGCCGATGGAGTCTTTGGCAGAGTTCGTGAAAATTGATGGTAACGTGGAGGTCGTGGAGAGAGGCAAAATAGTCTTTGTTCTAAGGCTCTTGTTGGTTTGGTGATAGCTTTCTTAAATCCTATTATTGTCTCTGGTAATGATGAAGTTGAATCTAAAATAATGAAAAAGAAGATAATAATTAGGGAAGAAATTATTGTTCTGTTAAAAAATAATGAATCTTATCTCTGTATGATAATGATTTTTGGTGGTTCATTTTAGAAATTCAATACATGATAACTTTTTTTTTTGCTATAGCAAATAGGGTTTGTGGATTTTTTTTTTATTTGCGAATTTTGTTTTCTTCTATTAATTGCAGGTTGCAGAGGTTGCAATGTTTGGTTGATTTGGTTATGTTTTCTTCGTTTATTTATGTTGATTGCAGGTTGTGATGTTTAGTATTGTTTTTTATATTGTTGATTGAATGGATTTTGTTTTCAAAATTAGTGACAAAATCCATTTCAAGTCGTTAAAATAAAAGTTTGGTTTTGAGCTTCTGGGTTTTAATACAAAGAGAGATTGAGAGAGGGGGGAGAGAAAGAAATAAAAGAATAAAATGGTCATTATAGGCATGTTGGCATGCCAACTCAGACAAGTTGACGTGTCTCGTTAGTTTTTATCAATGGCGTTAAACCTCGAAAATACAATAAAAGATTTTTAAAAATACAATGGGGTTATAAAAGATTTTGATATATCACAATAACTTAATAGTAATTCCTCTTTATTTTAAATGAGTGTAGAAGTGGAGGATAAAACGTGAAATACAAATTTGGAAGAAGCGCGTGAGATGGAGAAGAGAAAGTAATGTTCAAAGTGGTGGAGTCCCACCAAAGCATTTCTTACCGAAACAAACGAAAGTAAGAAACAAAAGGTCTCATCTCTCTTGAAAAAACACAGGCCCATATCTCTCCCTGGCTATACAACCCCCATCACCACCACCACACCACAACCCCTCTCATTCCTCACAAAAAAAAAAATAGACCCATCAATGGATACCTCTCCCACCAGCCACAGCAGCTCTAGTAGCACTAGCAGCTCCGGCAGCCATAACGCCGCCACTACTCCCTCTGCTACTACTCCCCATTCCAATCAACCCCCTCCTCCTCTACTCCATTCCCCCAAACCCATCACCAGATCCGAATCCGCTAACCCTTGTCCGACTACTTTCGTCCAAGCAGACACTTCCTCTTTCAAACAAGTCGTCCAATTGCTTACCGGGTCCCCCAAACCCACTGCCCCTACTCAACCCGACCGGGCTCCCAAGCCCCACATTCACAACTCCCACAACCATAGCATACCTCCTATGAAGCCCATTCCTAAGAAGAATCAGTCTTCTGGGTTCAAACTTTATGAACGAAGAAACTCTTTGAAGAACCTAAAAATCAACCCTCTCAACCCGATTTTCGCTCCGCCAAGTTCCGGGTTCTCGCCCCGAAAACCCGAGATCCTCT
>CAODLS013566730.1:0-10526 GCA_948243855.1 Flueggea neowawraea | reverse complement strand
GAGTAATTCTTACCTTAAAGATCCAAGAGAAATCAAAGGAAAGTAAGAGAAGCAAAGGAAATGGAAAGAGATGATTGAGAGAGTGATTTCAGTGGTGAAGAGTCAGTTATGACGGAAAAGAAAGCAGTTGGAGGTATTTATAGCCTCACACAACTGACATTCCACGTTGCACTCACAACCTTCTAGAAAGCATGCATCTACGTGTGCAGTACTCCTTCTACACGTGTAGTTCCGCCCTCTACGTTGGTTGTACCATCCTCAACGCACGCAGATGTGCTGAGCTGATGATTTCTCATCCTCATAACCAAGATCTACGCACACTCTACCATATACAACGCACATAGTTCTTCCCTCACACTCACGGTGCACGTTCCAGGAACGTTCAACGCGCACTGAACTTCTCCAACGCACATAGACTTGCTGAGGCACATCCACGACCCATCTCAAATGTCGATCAACGTATGCAGAACTCCTCATCTACGCACGTAGACGACCTCCAGAATATCCAACACACGCAAAATGCATGTAGGAAGCTTCCAACCGAGATCAAACCTCAAAAATCGAGATTCCTCGCATCCCAAACACCCCGAAACTAGACGAAACGCTACAGTATTCCGACTGTAACAGTAAGGGATATTACACATTCAAAATAAGAATTTAGTTAATGCTCAATAAAAAAAGAAAAATAGTGCTACAAATGTAAATTTGTTCCAAGAAAATAATTTTTTCAATAAAAATAAGAAAATGTTCCGAATTTGTGGCAAACAAATACTTTATCAAGAAATATAATTAAAATAAACTACCAATAGACTTCCTAATTGAAAATGATCAAGATAGGAAGATGGATTGACAGATCAAATGAAGTGGTTTCTATAATATAGAGAGCAAATAAAATAACTATCTAAACTTCAAGGATAACAAAGGTGAATTATCCTACATCTTTTCAGTCACTAAGTGGAACATAAGCATCACAAAAAATTGAAAAATTTACTTTTGAAGAGTAATTTAAATTTCTATCCTACAATTATACAAGGGTCTTTTACTCGAGTAAGAATTAAGGCAATAATGATAAGCAAATTTACAAGTGCATCCTACTTGAGCAAGAAATATGTAACTCCAATAACATGAATTTTTTACTTGAGCAAATATTTTCAAACTCACATACACAATGAGTTATTTCAAGAATGAGAAACATAAGACTATTTTAGAAGAAAGACATTTTCTAACTCAAATAGTTGAGAACATGTAAAGGACAAACAAAAAGAAATTCTAAAGAAGGCTAATTTGGCATAAGACAAGAATCATACATTTCTCTTATGTTCCAAAGAATTAATTTTATAAAAAATAATTTGCTATTAAACATATTATAATTTAAATTGATCTGATCAATATGACATGTGTCTTTCTTTGGTGAACTTTTTGTCGACTCCTTATTTTTAATCAGTTTTACTCTCTTTTTTATATAACTTTAACAATTTTTTTATAAGATACAATTTATTAAATGGAGTAGAAATAGAAAAAGAAAAAGAGAATGAGTTAAATGACAAGAAAGAGAAAAAAAGAGAATGAGTTAAATGATGACGAAAGAATACTATATGTTAAAAGAACTATTGAATGGAGAGATGCCAAAAGAGTCTAAAAAATAAAAAAAAATCCATTTTTTTTATGCAAAATGCAAATGAAGGTAAATTAATAAAGTTTAATGACAATGAATAAATTCCAATTCTTTAATGCGCATTCCAAAATTTTAGCAATGTCATTCTTGCTTTTTTATTTAGTAATGTAGGATAGACACTAACTAATTTTTTCAGAATAAATGTTTGACGGTCAGAAATTGTGGTAAGTAATTATTGTTAGTATTTATAATAAAAATAATGAATTACACAAGGAAAATTTACTTAATAAATTTAATTCCCTTTATAAACCTATTTGCGTCCAATTTAGTAGATTTCAATCCAATTAAAATACTAACTTATTAATACATTTATAGATTTCAATCCAATTTAGTTCAGTCAAACTAAAATACTAATTTATAAATACACGCGTTCTTAGTTTAACGATAAAAAGGAATAGATTGTACACTTATTAACCCAAAAATGACAGCCTATTATAAGTCAAATGATAAAACTATACAGAAAAACTTGAAAAATATACCTATTAAGAAGTTTTCTCCTTTTCATTCCCTAAGATTTGAATAATGAAAATAAAAATAAAATTTAGAATGAAACTTTATACGACAAAGCACCATCTTGTGACCGATCAAAGTTAAAATCTTTATTATCATGTAATAACATCTTGAACAAGAATTGAGACATTTGTGATAGACAATTTTACAATGATTTTTTACTCAAGCAACAAACCTTTTACTTGAGTAAGGATTGAGGTGGTAACGATAGATATGAGTCCATTTTAATCAAGCCATATAAATTATTTACACGAGCGGCACATTTTCTAAGAACACCTCAAGTACGCAATATTTGTTCAAAGAAAAGAAAAAACCAAGGCTTTCGCTAGAGTAACAAGACTTTGAAAATAACATGGTTCAAGAAATTTAGATTAATCAAAGAAGACATAACAGCTTAAGACAAAATTATGAAAATGAAACAAAAAATGATAAACCCATCAAAGAGATAGAAATGAAATTGAATGTGAAGCATATAAATGATGAAAAGTTAATGCATAGCAAAAGAAAAAGAAAAAGGTGCCAACAATGGATGGAGATTAAGACAATATGCCAATAAATTTTTTTAAGAAAAACCGACAAATTGGATTACTTGTTTTTGTTTGGAATTCCAAAATTTAGATATATTTATGTGTTATAGTATTTATTATTTATTGTGGCATTTTACTATCATGAACAATTTTTACTTTTAATAACCAATAAAATTATATTTTATTATTTTAATTTAAAACAAAAAAAACACATGCGCAATGTGCATGTAAAATTTACTAGTTTTATTAAAATGTTTGGAATAGTTTTTGGTTTGGTAGATTTCATCGGAATTTTAAATTTTATGTTTCAAACTTTTTCGAGAAAAAAAGAACACTTTGAAGAGGAATGAACTATTTACCTGAAAAATAAATTCTCATTGCCGATTTAATTGGTTGGCAAGAAGATTTGACCGATAATTGGGTTTCATACTATTTGATTTACTCTATTTAAGAACAATATTTTTTTATAACTAATAGGAAAATTTAGGGGATATACCTTATTCATCATTTTCGATATTCCTAAACCAAAAATTAAACATCGATAGCATCGTTGAGGGCAAAGGAGAAATTCAGAGAAATACGCTTCTCTTACTTTTCAATCTTCTTTTTATGAACAGATTCCAATTGTGGTGTTTTTACAAATGTTTTTCAATCTTCTTTTTATGAACAGCTTTGACATCAAACTCAAGAGTTAAATGTCTTCATTTAATAAGGCATATTTAACTCAAGACTTAAATATTAATGAATTAATGCACTTCAATAGACATTCATATCAATGCATAAGTTTCATAATACAATGAAACCATATTAACGTAATTTCCTCAATATGGGGTCTTAGATTTAGTTTCTCAGTACTTAATTCATATTTAACAAGATGTCTAAATTGGAATTATAATCCTATTATCCAAACTTATGATTTTAACGATAGTATTTCTGTTTTAGTAGAATTGCAACGTGCTTTCAGTTTTTGTACATTAAGTCACTTGCTCCACTTTTTTGTTACTATGGAGGCTTTTTAGTTTTAGTACTAAACCTGTTAGATCACCTAACGAAACGAGCTGATTTTCAATGAGTATTTTTAATGAGCATGGTCCTTCTAGCTAGTACTGTTTGAATTCTAACCATGCAGAAATAATCTACGCTCAGTATATACAGAGGATGGTCCTACCGAGTACTGATTGATGAGTAGAAATATTGATATTGATTCTTTGAATTGTTCGTTTTGTAATTGAATGCTGAAATTCCGCTTGTTTCGAAGCTTTATGCTTTACAGTTACAGAAACTAATGAATGAATTGGTCAACACATACCAAAATATTGCCACCAAAATATTTGGTTCTTGTTTCTCCTTTTTATCCACTCATGCTGATGATGGGAACGTACTCTTCATCAACTTTGCCTCTTCTGTGCCTTTTCTTCCCCTTGCCTCTCCCACCCTTTTCAAACGGTGATTCTCTGTGCCCCTCATCAAATTGGTTCTCTGACCTCTGGCTGATCCTTCTTCCCCCTCATCTCTTTGATCATGTCCTTATACTTCTTCCTTTCCTATTAATGAGAAAAAACAAAAGCAATTGTTATAAAGAAGTGGTAAATGTATTTATTGATGGTAACGATTCCCACACATTCAAAGCAAGATTTTGAAGCTCCTGTCAACAAATCAAAAGATGATTAATATATCTCATACATGAAAAGGAATTAAAAGACATGGTTAAGAATCGTACAGTTTTATCATAACCCTTTTGCTTGTGGTAGATGGTGAAATCCTCACTGTAACAAGGTTATCAAAGTTACAGGAGGAATACAATTGTAATAAAGCATAAACAAGGTCAAATGCTCACATGAAGAGATACTCAAACGAATTTTCACAATTCGGAGGATTTTTAAATCTCCGTTCCTAGGAAAGCACACACATTCTGCTGATATCCTTGGCTGATTGGAGGAACTGCAGGCTGTAAAACAAAATATCAGCACAGGATATTGTAAAGAAAAAACTCACAGAGGGAGAGACAAAGCACCGGTCGAATTCTTCAGAGAGTGATTTGCGCCTCTTCGAAGACCTTCAGTGTAAAATCAAACAGGAAATCAGTTACTGAATTCTATTTACAACTTCACGTACACCTAGTTATCACCTACATCTACATCTAGCTGTCACAGCCAAACACAGGCAAATGCATACTCATACTACAATGAACTGGAACGACTGCAAGAGCATAAATTAGTTGTTGTTTGGCTGTGGAAAAAATGAAGAAAATTACGCTTTAAACACATTAATATTTCGATTCTACTAAAAATTAGATTCGTAGAGGGTCAATTGTTACGTCATACGTGGTCCTTGTGATTTCATCAAATCTTTGATTTCTTTTTTTTGGTTAGACCTCAGATAATTAAATGTAACGAGACACGTCAACAAATTCTTGGTGAATTCTAACTCCGCCCTGATGCGTCTACTCCATTTTTCGATTGGCAAAAAATTTAGCAAGTGCAAATACAAGTCCAACCTAAAGTATTGAATTTAGTTTGGGGTGCCATCATGGGTTGTTTAGCAACTAGAGATGATCTGAATAAAAAGCATGTCAATGTGGATCATCTTTACCCTGTGTATTGCTTGAATAATGAGACAATTTTCATATCCTGGTGTCTTGTTCTTTTGTAAATTCATGGTGTTATTATTGAAACAAACTCAGTGCATGTTGTGCAAGGCATTACTAATGATAAAGTTTGGAATTTAGATTTTGGCTTCATCATTAAAGATTGTAAATTATTATTGAATCAACTAGATTCAATTTCTATTGTACATGTAAAGCAGACAATGAACTATGTAACTAGACGCCGAGGGCTTTCGGTTTATTTTTGGTCTGACTTAGTCGGACATGATCCCTCCTAACTTCATTAAACATCTATTGGCGGACGATGTTTACCACTAATAAATCATTACTTATTATTGAAAAAAAAACTAATTGTCATGTAGGCTTATCTTGAAATCTTTAAGACTAAATTACTCTCTTCTATTTTTACCGTCACTCTAAACTAGAAGTCTCTAATATTTGGCATCTTTCATCTCATATAATTTGTACATTGTATTGTTAAGGCCACATAACAAGAGAAAGATAATTTTGCAAATCCATTTGTTTAGTTAATTTATCTTTGAAGTTTCATTAAGATAACATAATATCAAAATTTCTTATATAACTACAGTTGTTAAGCTTAAAAATGATATATTAGCGTTATTTGCTTTTCATGTGCTGCAACAATATTTCACCATGGAGACATATGTAGTTAGATAAATTGCGAGGTACTGTTCTCTTTTTAAAAAAAGATTCAGTGGTGTTTAATTGTTGAATCATTGGTGTTGTTGATTCAAGAGATCTAATAGCGGAGGGAGTTTCAAACAGAGAGAGTTATGAGTTTAAATTTAATTGAGTGGTGGGTTTCGATGTAGGCCCAGTAAACACGTCAGCATGCTTATAATAGATAATTGACAAACTGCTAATGGAAGTGCGACTGCATTTATACCTAGGGGATGCATGATATGCTAGGAAAAACAGCGACTTATTAATGCTAGTTTCACTGAGGACTTCAGAATTAATTTCCCAAATTTTAAATGTATAATAAAAATATAAAATATGATAAATTATGCATAAATTATTAATTGTGTAATTAATAAATGATAATAATGTTCTCAAATTAAATCAATATAATTGCATAACAGTATAAGAAAACCAATATTTATTAGGAGAAATTCTATTTTCGTCCTTGTAGTAAATCAAATTAGCCGTTTGCCTTATTATATTTTCAAAGATTCCTATTATGTTCTTGAATATTAGCACCATCAGCCCACACTAACGAAAAACATTAGATTTAATAACGTGGCATGTGAAACACATACCGACATAGTAGTAATAATAATTGTACCCTCATCTTCATCATGAAGTCTCAAATCTCCCCTCAGAGGCTTCTTCATCTCTTTCTCCATTAATTCACTTTGAACCAAAATCAAATTAACATTCAACCAAAATCCACAAAGCACCCAATTACCACCAGCACCAAAATCCACCAATAGCTACTGTAGCACCAAGTTACCATAAACATTGAAATCCAGACACCTCAAACCAGAATCCATTCAATTTTCATTCAATCAACAATCAACAAAAATAGAAATCCTTTCAACATAAAAACAGAAATCAAAGGAGAGAAAGTGACATTCAAATCAAAGGATAGAAATTCCTTCAACCCATCTTGTTCCATTACACCTCTTCTCTCTCTGTTTTTCTCTCTCTAGAATTCCACTCTCCACTTCTCTCTAATTCATCGATTGAATAGTCACCAATCATTGGCACTCATGACTCTGATGACTCCTCCACCACTCCATGTAATTGCTCTCTTTCTATCTCAAATCACGTGCGCTTAGATATACACCCTTTATGTAATATCTCGCTCTTCTGATAAGGTTTTGGTGGATCTCCGACTTGATTTCGAGTTTGGGCGTTAATTTGTTGCTTTTGGTGTTCAAGGAGTGATAACTCGAGTTAGAAAAGAGGATAACTCAAGTTATGAAAGGGGTTGGATAACTCGAGTTGGCGTTGTTGTAACTCGAGTTATGTGGGGGTTGGATTACTCGAGTAAGCCTAGGGATAACTTGAGTAATCCATGAACCCAGAGTGATCTGGGAAAAGGATAACTCGAGTAATCAAGTGTATAACTTGAGTTAGAACTCGATCGAGCATAAAATCTATAAATACCCCTACCCAAATCATTTGTTCTCACTCAACTCTCTCTCCCTCAATCACTCCAATCCTTCTCCGGTGCTTCTCTTTGCTTCTACATCATCTTTGAGGTAAGATTAAGCTTTCAAACCTTGCATTTCTTCATTTTTGCAAGATTGTTCATGCTAGGGTTTGATTTTAATGCTCATAGGTTTAGATGCATGTTGCTCCTGTTGAAATGGGTGTTTAGGGTTGTTAGATCGTGCCATTGGGAGTCTAGAAACACCTATAGATGTCTTTAAATCATAAGAATTGAGGATAATCATAAATGGATTAGATCAATTCGGTTTGGGTCGATTTTGGGTATTTTGAGTTGTTTTGGTGGAATGGATCTTAGATTCGTGTTCAGAAGGTTGATTAGAATCAATGTGGGTGATTGATTGCGATTTTTATCGGTGAAATCAAGATTTGTCAAGTTTTGGGAATTTTGGGAAAGCAACTTACTCGAGTAAGCTACTTGGATAACTCGAGTTAGCCAAGGCTTAGATAACTCGAGTTAGCCAAGGCTTAGATAACTCGAGTTAGCCGTCCCTATAACTCAAGTTATCAAGGGTCTGGATAACTCGAGTAAGGCTTTTCTATTACTGAAGTTATCCATGGTTAAGAGGGACCAAATATATAATTTTGGTATTTTGTAATTTCTAAGAGTTAGAGGTCTAATTTGGAGATTTTGACTTTTTGAAGGACTTATGGGTAAATTTTAAGGACTTTGAGGACTAATTAGTAATTTATAAATTCTCAGGGACTAGTTCATAATTTTACAAAGGTCGAGGGATCTAACTTCAATTTTACATAGATTCCGATTTTTTGAGGTTTCATTGTTAAATCTCGACCGAAGTAGGATTTTTGACGACGTCCTAGGATCTGCATCTACATTTGCATATCATGCATTCGGTACCGCCATAGTACCAATGTTCGATTCTGATAATTGTGATGTTTGTATCTATTTCAGCTTCCTGTGTTTATCAGCAGGATCAGCTTCCTGCTAGTGGTACGTGACTGGATCCTTAGTTTGAGATACCAGGTGAGTGAAATGACAACTTCAGACACATAGACTGTGTCTCTTAAATTATATATTTTTGTTGTTCCACACCTTTCTCTGAAAATGGAATAATATTGGTTTTGCTAATTAATAATCCGAACTATGTGATTATTAATATTTAGTTTTCGTTTTCAATAAATAATATTTATATGGTTTATAAATATTTTCTGTAAATTAATTTAGTCTCAGATTTTCAATATTTATATAATAAATATTCTTTGTAAAAAATTTTTTACTCAGCCCGTGTGCGATATATATATATATATATATTTTTTTTTTTTTTTTTTTTTGATATGGGGCACCTGTGCTACGTAGGGTAAACGTATCCTTTAGTATATCAATGTGTAGTCAAAACCCATTTACCAGGGTTCATGGTAGCCGTGTATCCGGCCAGACATACGTACTTAGTATCAGTTTGGTAACGGAGTTCACCCTTATCATATTTATCAGTCAGTTTCAGGTCTCATATTCACTTCAGTTATACGATATATGGTGTATATATTATGTATGATTCTGCATGTTGTTTGCTTTGGTTGCAAACGATTTCAAAATGGGTTTTCGAATTATTATTCCGTATTAGTGTGTATACGTATATACACTTATACCTGTATGTGATAGTTTTTGAAATGGTTTTCAAAATATTTTTTGTGAGGTCTGGTGGCGCTCTAGAGTGTCATTTTCTCACTAGAGATTCTTACCCTTTTATTTTGTTTCTTGTCCATGTTTCTTATCTTATTTCTCAGGTTCACGTTTTGGCATTCGACAACCATTTGACATCCTTCCCCTAGTGAGGTGTTCCATTGATAGTGAGTGTCCTCTTGATTCAGACTCCTTTTATTTTTATTAGAACTTTACATCGGGATGTTGTTCGGTTACCGGGTCTGATTTTGTCTTTTGGATTTTATACTCTAATATTATGATTTTTGTTTTGTATAACATGCTATATTTACATATGATTTCAGTATATATTGTTATTATATTTTACAAATGTTTTGATCACGGTTTTAATCAATAAGTTGGGTAGAATGTCTGATCTTCGACCGGGCTCCTATAGGCGGTCATTCTTGCATGCCAGTCATGGTGCGAATACGGTTCGTGACATTTATCTCACTCCTTTTTTCTTTCAATTCAATTTCGGATTGAATGGTGGCATTTTGCTGTTTCGATGTGTTTTCTAGTTTCAATTGTTTGTTTGTTCATATTGCTAAGTTTCTTGCTTGGTTGGCGAGAGAGTGAGGGACGGAAAAGATGGGAGAAATAGAAAGAGATGAGAGAGAAATGCAAAGAGTGAGAGAAAAAGACAGAGAGGTGGTTTTGGGTGTTTGGTTGGCAAGAAAGTGAGGGAAAGAAAGGCTGAGAGTGTGTGTGAGAAAAAGACAAAGAAAGGGAGAAATGAGGAGAAAATTAAAAAAAAGAATACAAGGATACTTTGATACTTTTACAATTTATATTAGGCAAAATTAACACTGTTAACATTGAAAGATGCAATAGAAGACTCAAATGGCTAATTTGATTTATCACAGGGACGAACGTGTAATTCCCTCTATTTATTACAATACAGCCAATCAAGCACTCACCCATACTCCTCCCTGCCTGGCCAAACGAACCACCACGCAAAAATACAACAAAGCCAACATTCATCAATTTCCACTTCCAAATTAATCGCCACAGCTAATCATGCTCTTCTAACCCTCCGATCTCTCTCAGACCATCTCCAATGGCTTCTTCTTCGTCATCATCATCACCAGCTCCATCTCTGATGGACACTCTTTTCCAACGCTCACTAGACGACCTGATCAAGACTCTGCGCCACACCAACGACTCTTCCTTCGTCATCTCCAAAACCCTCGAAGAAACCCGCCGAGAGATCAAATCCACTGATCTCCACACCAAATCCATCGCCCTCCAGAAACTCTCCTACCTCCACTCCCTTCACTTCCACGACATGTCGTGGGCCTCTTTCCATGCCGTTGAGTGCATTTCCTCTTCCAATTTCTCCCACAAACGCAT
>CAODLS013565773.1:0-11267 GCA_948243855.1 Flueggea neowawraea | reverse complement strand
CATTCATACTTACATGTCTAACACCAGAAGAAACTCCTGCCTTTCATATCACCATCCAATTAACTTCTTAAGGTTCCTGTGGTGAAGATTACCAATTGTGGCGGCCTCTGCTATGAAATCTTGCTTCTTTTGTGTTGAATTCTTCGAGATTCTTTTCACTGCTACCTTCTTGTTTCTCAGGATTCCTTTGTAGACAGTCCCAAATCCGCCTTTTCCAAATTTTTTATGGATTCAACTGTTACCTCTTTGGGTTCATTCAATTGAAACTTCTGTGGAGCAGTTGAAGAGCATTGATAGGTTGCATTTCATACATGTTTATTATTGTATTTTATGTTAATGTTGCATGCTTAAGTGTTATCTTTGTTAGATTTTTATGTGTTTGTGTTCTCTATATTATTCAGGTGAGTTGTGGGTGAAAAAGTGGTGAAGAGTTGTTGTTTTAGGCGATTTTCACTTTTGGACAAAATTTGATATGGCCATGTCGAATTCGATGCGCTGACTGAACTGGTTTGTTTATATTGGGTCGTATGCCTGGACAACTGGGCTTTGGGATTTGAGCCTCCTAGGCAAAATTAGAAGGCTTTTAAGCATTATTTTCTTTTGGAACAATGCTCTCCTATTATTATTATTATTATTATTATTTTGTTAATTAATTTCCAATGAGTATTAGGTTTTGGGGAGCCACGTATAAAAACTATTATATTTGGTGGCTGCCTCCGACCTCTCCTTCTTCCAACTTTTGTGACTTTGAATGTAGACAGTAAACATTATTCAATTTTTGTTCTTTCTTCTATTAAGCATATGTAACTAAACTCGCATATACTCGATGTACTTTCGATGTTCAATCCGCAACAGTTGTGAAACTTTTATTTTAATTGTTATTAAGCTTTTCAAATATTTATTCAATTTGTATACTCTAGTAGTTCTTTTATTATTATTTCTATTGATTGATTGATAGGGCCCATTGATTGATTGATTGAAATAATATACTATTATTTAGGATTAGCTGAGCGGTTCTCGTTAATTCTAATACTTGTAGCGAATAACTTGGATGCATGTGGTTGGACAACTTTCAATGTTATGAAACTGAGTAATCTAGTCTAAATCATTCACAACGTTTTTGGTTTTGTTGGCTAAGATAAGAGTCACTCTAGTTTTTAACGCTACCATAGATTAAATCCTACAAGGCGTTTCGAGGGTTGTCTACTGGTTAGGAAAATAGTTTGCAGGGCATCCCGAGGCTATCGATAATTAAGGAGAGATTGGTCATTTGAGTGCGTCACCAGTAGCTATACCTTTATCTATTTGAATGCTTAATTTTCATCTTTCGTGTTTATGATTGGCTTACGGGATTGAATGGAGAAGTGTCTTGGCTAGGCATTTCATTCCATTGATTTTTCATTAATTAACATTGTTGCATTTATTTTCTATCACTTTCATAATTGTAATTTTAGTTTTGTTCTTAATTTCAACTCTCGGCATCAATTGATCTTTGCTATCCCACCTAATTAACTTTGTTCATTAAATTAGTTTAAGTGCATTTAGGCCACGACATTACTAGCTTCATACGTTTTAGGTTTCTTTTAATTCAATTCTTTGCATATTCAGTTAGTTAGGATTTTTGCATTCTCAGCTTTATTTTTATTTTTTACAAATAAAGGAATTCTCATTGGTCTTTGTGGATCAACCATGTTCTTGCTATTATACTCAAAAATTTAGTTTTTGAACAAGTATTTTATTTGTAGCCAGTTGACACCCCACCAAGCATAAAATTGATGCTTCAACATTTGGAAATGTATCCTAAAGCTTCATATTTGCACTTTTCATTTTTCAATACAAGGAAAAGACAATTTTGATCAACAACACTAGTGCCAATATAGGAATTGTGATACAAATCCATAGTATGTTAGGGCTATTTTTGATGTTTGAACCAATGAACTCCCACAATCTCATAGACACCAGTTGAGTAAAATTGCTCGTTGAGGCTGAAAATCCCATATGAACTTCTTTTGGAAGATAAGATGGCAGATTGATAGGCTCTGAAAATGCCGAAACTAAAATTTTCTCTCTTGCAAAAACTGTCAAATTTTTGCTGTCATATTGAATCCTCAACTTCACATCAGCTCCTGATGAGAGATCAACACCATTGTTGCTCAAAGTGACTTGATTGATTGAATTGATATTATTAACATCCAAACCAACATGATTGTCATCAATATTTTCCCGGTAGCTTTTCTTGGAATCAAATTCTATTGCCACTATATTGGCCTAAAGAGATCCATCTGACCTATGTTTGAAATTCCAAGCCATTGTCTATTGTTGTTTTCAATAAGAGAAGAATTTCCAGTTATAATGAAGGCCATGCCTTCTCTGCTGGGATTTGTCTGGTTTAAAATTTTGAGGACAAAGGTAGTATCAAAAAGACCATTGATGTCTTTCCTACTCCACAGTTTGAATGGTTTTCTGTTCTGTTGGACCCGGGGAACTTAAGGAGACCAGCATCGTGTGTGGGTTTAGTAAAAGAGTACAAAAATGGGTCGAACACTATATCTTTACCCAAAATTTTAAGGCAATGAGTTATGGGTCCACATCACTTATAAGTCCTTCACACACACCACAACTCTTCGATGTAGGATAATTAGCATTCACACTTGCATATTTAACAATCTCCCTTTGAAGTTTGAATCTCACATCAAGCTTAGGCCTACTCCTCCTACAATGGAAACTGCTTCAAGTATTGCAGAATTTTCTTAGGCCTTATTGATTACTAATGTGCAATTTTAACCCAAGAGCTCTTTCCATAACTTCACCCATCTATGAGTTGTTTCCACTCACATTAGATAAGGGCTTTACCAATCAACACAATTCTTTATCGTGCCCGGGCCTGGGTGCTTACACCTTATCATGACCATGGTGTCACCAAGAGCTTCTTTCATTAGATCGAGTATATACCAATCAATACAGTTCTTCACCACATTACCACACTTATCTTAAACCTCTATATTATACTCGTCTTTGTCCATGTCCCAGGAAAAAATTTGACTCTTATACCACTTGTTGGACCTAAAGAGCCTGGGGGAGAACCACATCACTTATGAGCCTAGTGAAGGAGCACACAAGTGGGTCTAACACCACATCTTTACCCAAAATCCTAAGAAAATGGTTTATGGGTCTACACCACTTATGAGTTGTTCATACACATTACAAGTCTCTAATGTGGGACAATTACCATTCACACTTGCATATCCAACATGTATGATGTATGCTAAAACTACACATATAATTAACCAATAATTCCTAGCATTTCACTTTACAAATGAATGTTTATTGTCAAATTTATGTGTTTTCTCGTGATTTATAGGTTGAAATTGATTCGCATGGAATTGGACTGAAAACGCAAAAAATGGCATGAAGGTTAAAAGCTCAAAAGAATTGAAAGTGGCGAGAAGTAGGGCCACGACCATGGTTAAGACCATGGCCAGGTCATGGTTAAGACCATAGCCAGGCCACGGTTAGGAACTACAGTCGTGGTCAACAACCGGCTTCAAGATCTGAGAGTGGCCATAGTCAAGGTTAAGACCGTGGCCACATTTCGTTTTGTGGCCACAACAGTGGGAGGAAGCACCACGATCAGCATTGTTGAGCCGAGAGTCACCACGGCCATGGTGACCCTGAGCCACGGTCGTGGCATCCTGTATAGGAGAAGAGAGAGTGTGGTGGCCAAGGACAAATATGTGGAGACCAATGCACATTAAAAGGGCATTTTTGTCAGCAATTATTGAAAGATTTTTAGGTCATATGAGGGCTATAAATACCCTTCTTATTTGCCCTTTCAAGAATATTCTCTACACCATAAAAACATTCGCTTTGTTTCCTTTCTTTTAGATAGTTGTAGTTTAGGTTTTTAAGAAAGAAAGGAAGGAGCTTGAAGGCTAGGGGATCCTCTCTTAAAGGTGACATTGAAGAGGAGCTTTCTACATCAATCTCTCTTAGATTTCTCCATATTTGTATCCAGTGATAATGTTTTATTTTCTTGTTTATTGTTCTGTTTTGTTTTCTTTCATCATGGTAGCTTAGATTTTTAGTTAGGACCTAGAGATGTGAACTATTGATGACTATTTGCTATTATTATGAATGAATATTGTGTTTTATGTTCAATATTTCAAAATTGCTTAATGGGTATTATGTTTTAAGTTTTATCTGTGAAAGATGCCTTGGAATTAATTTAAGGGTTAATTACTATTGCATTCCTGAGTTATACCGTAATATCCTATTCAGTCCCTCAATTTTGAAAAGCTTCATATTATGTCCCTGCTTATACACAGCGTCCGCTCAGAACAAATGTTTAACACTTAATTTTGATATCACAGGTTTTTCACAGAGTATTTATACGCAAACTTGAAGAAAAAGATACTAGAATTATGCGTTAAATATTATTATGGACTGATGTTGTATACAAGTAGAGACATAATATGGGGCTTTTCAAAACTAAGGGGCTAAATAGGATATTACACTATAACTCAGGGATGCAATAAGTAATTAACTCTTAATTTAATGACTTATTTAAATGACTATTGTTGTGCTTCATTACCATGATAATAGTTTTGATAAACATAACTGATGGATCGAGAGATGAAGATCAGGTAAGGTCTACAAGCATTAAACTTGCCTAGCTTAGGATAAATATATTCTATGTAGGTAAAATGTTCGATGAAATTCCTAAGAGGCTTAAAGAATCTAGTTTAGCTAGATGATATTGAGAGAACCCTTCTAATAAATGTAGTCATTGCTTAAATGAACTCAATAGAGAATTTAAGCAAATATAGTGGAGAGAACACTCAATCCCAAAATTCTATTCATTAACATAGCAAATAAGAATCTTAGTTGAAATCTAGAAAATCCTAACGCTTTACTATTATTTGGTTATCTACTCTCAATTTTAGTTGCTTGCTTTTATCAATATTGCATTATTAATCAAAATCCCCAGAAATATAATCATATGCTTTATTGCTTTTGTTTTACAAATTGACTAGTATTAATACTTATTCCCTTGCATTCGATAACTCTAGGGATACTTTCAAGATAAAACTATATCGACATCCTTATGCTTGTGGAAAGCCAATCAATATATATTAGAGGAACCCCAGGGAAAGCCTGTACAAGATGGATAGAATTGAAAAATATACTAGAATAACTGCTCAAAATGAGTTATAAATCAAATCTAGCTTGATTGTTTAAGGTTACTTGCAGCATGTTATTGTTAATACAATTCTAGGCAAAACAACTCTGACTGAACAATTTTAATTGTAATGTGGTTGCCTCGATTATTCTTCTTACGCATGTTCCAAATTGATCAAGCTGTGACTCTTTCAATTTTTTTTATAGGTCATTTTATTTGCTCCCACCAGAAACCACTAATGTGCTGCAAGCCCATTGGTTCATCTTACTTTTTTTTTCCTTCCGTTCCTCAGAAAATGAAAGGAAAAGATTATTCAAGTACTTTCTACTGCATTGCTGATGCTTTTTTCTTAACTTTCTTGTGCTACGGAAAATTTGAGTTGAATATTGATGATATTTTAGAAAAAAAAAAGTTGTGCTCTGATCTTGTTGTTCAACATTCACCTCAACAGTTGTCAGGTTAATGCATGATATGCAATTTGCAGTCCATGAAACTGATTGATTACAAAAATACATGGATTTCTCTTTGCTGACATCTTGTTTAGAGCACTATCGTACCAAATAATATATGCCAAGAAGAGTGCAATAGAACTTCCATTTATTAATGCTTTTTATCGCAGATATCACAGTTGTAAAATGAAGAATTCTAATTTCCAACACCTGGTAGAGAAAGAGGCATTGCTTCTAAATCCATTCCCTTGTCTCAAATTTTTCTCCATGGAAAGCCGCACAGACCTTTGCACTCTGAATAAACCTTGATCCAGTTTATCCAGGATTCGAGACCTCGAATCCCTTGCAAATGGCGCATCACCTAGCATCATTGGAGAAACTGGTCCAGACAATGACTGATGAATTTTGAGACTGCAACTTTCCTGCAAAATTTAATGGAGCAGCGCTAGCACTGATGGAATGGACTACTCGATATTCAGTAGGAGGAATGAGGGAAAAGACATTTCCTCCAAAATTTCATGGACTGGACTCTAACAAGAATAGATTAGAGAAAATGCAGAGAGAAGTGCAGGGCAAGAGCGGAAATTTGTCTCTTTTTTTTTGGTATAGGGATGAGTTTATATACAAATTAAAACGGTATCTGACATCATTCTAGAAGCATGCAGAAGTATAAAGATGTTCTGATTCGGACAACTGAATTTGACCTCGGAGAATTAGGCAGCACAGCAGTAATTACAAAATTTGACGAAAACCAAATCTGTTGAAGAGCAGCTGATTATAACAAAGTCTTCACTTGAGACGAGTGAATTAAACAGCCTGGAAAAGATAGTTGCTTTCAACCAAGAAATGGATTTAATTTATTCGATCATAATGAATTGATATCAATTATTAAACTTAACGGGCTGTGGTGGATCCGCGGGGGTGGCGGGCTGGCGACCGCAACCCGAAGATTTTTGAATAAATATATATAATATTGGTGTAGAGATTATATCATGGCACTTTGTCTTTCCAAAATCTTATTCACTTGCCACTACAATATCTTTTATTTAATTCTTAATTATTAGAACAATAAAATTTTAATTTTTCAGTAAATATTACTTTGAAAAAATTTTAAATAAAGTCAATTTTTTTACAATAAAAGATAATTTTATTCATTCAAACTAGCAATACATCAATAGAAATATAGATTCAAATTCGTTAAAAACACTAGATGATGAAACAATGAAAAAATTCATGGCATCCGGGTTAATAACATAATAAATTGGCTTAAAACTTACATATTTGAAAATACTATGACTGGAATACATATAACTTCATATCTGTAACATACTGACGATCATAATTTGATTTGTAACTCTACCGAATTGAACGTATTGACTATTTGAACTTCTAAATTGCCCACAAAAAAATAAACTCCGCAACAAAGATGGTAAAGTCAAACGTCGCAACAAAACAACGAAATCACAACAATAAAAATAATTTAGATCTTTGTGAAAAATTTACTTATTTTAGAAGAAAAATTAATAAAAAGATGTATTAAGGGTGATTTGAGACAAAAATTACCAAAAATCACCCATTTTTACTAAAAATATAGACAATGAGAACAAAATAAAAAAAAGGTTGAGAGTTTAGGAGACGGCTATAAATAAAGTTCATTAAAAACTACTAAAAAATATTTCTCAATAAATAGAATTATTTTTCAGAACAATAAAATTTGCATTTGAAAATTCAACTAAAACTTTTCAAACTTGAAACTAGCACAAAGAAAGAACGACGAGCACAACTTAATGTCTAAATTTAGTAAATTATAATAATTTTTTTAATAATAGATTCATTTATATTAAAGTTTATTACTTAATATTAGTTTTTGCAAGCTTTAAATTTTACATTTTATATGTAAAAACATCTACGTTTGAAAAATCATATGTGTGCATTAGCGTCTGAGAGAGAGAGAGAGGATTTGAGTTACGTTTTCCGCACAAGACAAGTGGTGCAATTGATGGTAAAAATTTAATTTTAGAATTTTTCCGCATTAAAACGATTGAATTTGACACATCACTAAAAGAGAAACAGTCTCACATAATTGATTACTCTTTTTATTTTTTTTTTTTGCATTAAAAAGATTGAATTTGACACACCACTAAAAGAGAAACAGTCTCATGTAATTGATTACCCCTTTCTTTTTTTTGGGTCCCTCTCCGCCATACCACTTACAAAGAAACACTCTCTCAATTGATTACTCCTTCCTTTCTTTTTGTCCTTCCACCAAATAGCACATCCAATGAATGTGATACAATAATTTTAGAATTGAATTTTAGCCATCAATGATATTAATTTTTTTGGTTGAGCCATCAATGATATTAATTGGATGGTACTTTCTCGGTACCGTAATCGAAGCATGTGAAAGTGAGTTGGTTGAGAGTCGATGTATCAATAATTTTAATTTATTAGTAGTGTCATAATAAAAAATTTGTAAATTTTTTACTAAAATGATTGTGCTAAATTAATTAAATTTCAGATTTTAGAGTTAGTTTAGCTTAATTAATATATTAAGTGTTTATATGTTATGCTTAAATGATTAAGTTTTACTTTGGAGGGTGAACTTAAACGATAACAAGCGCATGAGGCCCCACTTCGAGATGGAACAAGTTAGTACACTCGAAGAATTTTAAATAAGTGTTTTTACACAGTGACCTTTAATTTGCTGACAACGTTCGTAGCACCCAAAAACAAAGTGAAAGTAACAAAATGAAAAGAAAATGACATGAAGTTTGAAGTAAAGCACTAATGTTGTGAAATGAATGAATAAATGCAAGGTTGCTTTAAAAAAAATGATAAATTATTATTATTATTTTTTTATCTTGGCAAGTTGGGAGATAAACTTTGGAGATGCCAATAGATTAGGGAATTTGATATTTGAACTCTCGAGACTGCCACTTCTTAATGTCAACGTTAGTTCATGTAATTAATGAATAGCATGTTGTTCTCCTCTTGATCATTTTACTCATACACTTGTATGATATAAGAATTCTTTGACCTTTGCAATTCGAATTATATTCTTGCCCCAGAATGGAGATTGGTTTGCTTGGGGACAAGCAAATAAGTAAGTGTGGGGAAGTTTGATATATCCTAAATTTACACAATAATTCAAGCACTAAAGTATATCATTTTTACCCTACATGTACTTGATTATCGACGAATTTACAAATTTTTCGTGTTTGTGTAGGGTAATGACAAATGCATGGAATTGGATGAAAAAGGCATGAAAAACATGTTTTTGAAGTTGGAAGATCAATAGAAGAAAGTGTGACGAAAACTGGCTCAAATGGTGAAAAGATCGTGTCTCGCGATTCACCGTTAGAGGTTCAGAGCAAGGTCATGGTTGTGACCATTAGCACCTCACGGCCGTGATCATGGACAGAAGCACATCACGGTCGTGACCACCTCAAAATCACGGTCGTTACCACCCCACATACAGACAAAATAGAATGGCGGCAATGACACTTTTTGGTAGATAAAAGGCATATTCAGGGGGCATTTTTGGAAGACATGTGCTAGGGTATTTGTGGCATAGAGAGGCCTATAAATACTCCTGTCACACACCATTTTGGGCATTCTTGACATCCACACTCACCATCAAAGCTTGAAGAGAGAGAGAGGACTGAAGGAGGAGGAAGAAAGAGGGGGGTGGTCCTTGAAGAGACCTATAGTCTCGGAAAGGAAACCCCCTCCCCTTTTGCTTTCCATTTCTCAATTTGTGTTTAGTGTTGTGGTTTTGTTTTAAGGTTAGTTGCTATTTTTATTTTCGTTAAACAATGGTAGTTTAGGTTTTGTGTTTGGAATTTGAGTTGTAATTTTGATGAATACTTACTATATTTATAAATGGGTTTTGTGATTTATGTTCAATATGTGGAGTTTGATTTTTGGTTATTATGTTTTATGTTGTCTAGTTGAATGAATGCCTTTAGATTCGATTTAATGGCTTCTTTTAATTGACTATTGTTGAGTTTGATCATCTTGATGGTAGTTTTGATAAACCTAATTGATGGATCGAGAGATGAATGCTAGGTGAGATCCACAAGCATTGAACTTGCATGATTTAGGATAGACATATTCTATGCTAGGCGAGACCGAAAGGACCCTCTTAGGCAATTTTAGGTACGATTTGAGTGACCTCGAGAGAGGCCTCGAGTTAGTCTTGCAGAGAGAACACTCAATCTGTAAGAACCCATTTCATTGATTTAGTAATTAGGAGTCTTTGTTTACTTCTCAACGTTCCAAACGTTTTTGCTTACTTTGTTATTTTCGTTTCATGTTTTTTAAATCAAAACCCTTACAACTCAAAATCTTGGTTTTATTGCTTTCTTTTGCTTTTCGATCATTAACTAGTACACGTTTCATGTGGATTTGACACCCGAGGAATACTCCAAGGGTTTTATTAATACATCGATTCTCGTGCACTTGCAAGACATCGATCAATTGTTTCAGTCCACTAGTAGACACCAGCTCCAAATTGGACTAAAGTTAATACCGATGGTTCGGCAAGGGACTCCTCTTCGAGTGCAAGAGGCATTTTTTGTAATCCTAGAGGCTTCCCCATAGGATGTTTTACTTCTCCTACAGGTAGTGCTCTTGCTTTTGTTGTTGAGCTCACGACTGTAATTCTGGCGATTAGGAAAGCATGGGAGTTAAGGTGGCATAATATATGGATAAAGAGTGATTTTGACTGTGTTGTGCAGCTGATTAGGAATCACTCCACTTAGGTCCCATGTCAGGTGTACATTGATTGGATGGAATGCTTGCATTTTACGCCCGACATGAGGGTTGTTGCTTCTCACATATTCCGAGAAGGCAATGGCGTGGCTGATGCATTGGCCAACCATGGTCAGACTATTGAGAGTTATGAGTGGTGGTCCTCTTATCCTAGATTTTGTGGTTCTATCATTTATGAGGATTTGAATAGGGTAGAGAGATATCGTTTTCTTTGACAGTGCTCTGTCATCTTTCGGGTCTCTTGTTTTTTGGGTTGTATTATCTTACTTTATCTATTTTTTTCTTATTAATAAATTTGGGCTCTGGAGTATAAAGAAGCCACATGAGAAGTGCCAACTTAATTAAAATCTCTCTGAGGATGATTTTATTTAACAAAAAAAAGTTATCAACATGGCAGCTGTCTTCTGATAAGTTAGAACTGCTAAACTGGAATTGAAATTATATGCAGCAAACAGAAAGCGTAACAAGGACGCTTAAAAGCATTTTGGAGGGTTGAGTGAAGAGGGTCGATTCTTACTCGACGTGGAACCATGACCTAACACCTACTGTAACATGCCTAATCAGCACGATTTTGCAAAAATCTCCATTTACCCACTGACAACTTTATAGGAAACATATTGGTAAGAATCAAACCAACAAAAGATTAGAAGCAATCTTTTTGAATTATTGGTTAAAGTAGAAATCGATTAAAGTAACTTTCTGTGGTGACTATTTTCAACCAGTCCATTGATTTCTCATGGAATTCTTTACTTCTACTCCAAAATCCAAATATAAAATATTCAGGAACCAAATTATGTGCTTATCAAAATGAGAGATTGATTTATCAAAGGGCCTTGAGTAATTATCTCTCTATTAATCATATCATA
>CAODLS013565419.1:0-14366 GCA_948243855.1 Flueggea neowawraea | reverse complement strand
ATATCTAGTTCAAAATGCAGTTTTAGGGATGTCCTCACCTCTAATCCTCAACTGGTGATATCCCAACCTCAAATCGATCTTGGAAAACTATTGTGCACCCTGCAACTGGTCAAACAGATCGTCTATCCTCGGAAGTGGATATCGATTCTTTACTGTCACCTTGTTTAACTGACGATAGTCTATACACATCCTGAGACTACCATCCTTCTTCTTCACAAACAAGACCGGAGTGCCCCAAGGTGAAATACTCGGTCGAAAGAATCCGTTATCCAAAATTTCTCTAAGCTGAGTCTCTAACTCTTTCAGCTTTGTTGGTGCCATCCAATATGGTGGAATCGATATGGGATCGGTACCAGGCTAAACCTCTATAGCAAACTCAACCTCACGCTCTGGCGAAAGTCCAGGTAACTCCTCCGAAAATACGTCAGAGAACTCTCGAGCTATTCGCACCCCCTCCAGTCTCAACTCTAAACTCTGTGGCTCAGCAAGCACAAAAGCCAAATATGCCTCACAACCTCGGCGAATCATCTTCTCAGCTCTAACAGCTGACACATAACTTCAAACCAACACCATCCTCTCATGTTCCTTCTTTGCCTCTGCTTTGCCTCCTCCGACTTTTTTGCTAACTCCATTTGTTCCTCCCCCCTTCGCATTTGCAGTTATTCCTTGATTGCCGCTGCTTTCTCCAGTTCATTGTCCACTTGCTCCGCAAGCTGTTGCGACTCGAATTTTTTCGACACACTTCTCTTGCTCCTCCTTGTGCTTCTTGGCGGCGGGTGATTTGGGGCCCTCAGCTTTGCGCCAATACTGGTCTTCCTTTTGAAAGCCTTTTGCTCTGTTTTCGCTGCGCTCTTTCTAGCACGAATGGCCACGGCCTTGCTGTTGACTCCCATCTTCTTCGGCATGGTGGAAAAAGATGGCTTTCTGATCGGATTAGGGTTTGAGAGATTGGGAAATTAGGGAACATGGCGTATGCTTTGAGAGAGAGGAGTTGTGGAGTGGTGGGTCTAGTGAACCATGAGAAATAGGGAGACGAGAATATAGAGAGAGCTGACGAACAATAGTTGTGGGTCAACGAGGAGGTAGTTTGGGTTGAGGGAGAGAAAGAGGGGAAAGAACAAAGAAGTGGGGCTACATTATAAAATATGAGGGCATAATCATCATTACAGCCACGTTGACATATGTCCTACATGCCGGACCATTAAATCTGACGTGTCTCGTTAATATGAACTGACGGCGTTAACAATCAGGACCCCAATGGGAGCCTTAGGAGCCTTTTAAAAATACAGTGGTGTAATTAGAGATTATGAATTATTTTAGAGATGCTAATGTAATTTTTCTTTATTTTTCTAATAAACGTTAAATTCTCCCAATATTACAGGTGGTAGAGACGTAGAGTCTCCGAGTTGACCGATTGCAATTGTTCAATTCAAAGCTTTCTTCATTCAACGTTTTATTATCTGACCAAACTTGTCTCAACTTGTGCTTTCTTTTGTTTCTCATTCATATTTTCTTCTTTCTCTTCCACATATTCTCTCTTTGAATTGAATCTTTCCCCGAGTTATCAAAGATTGTGGAATCAATATCTGCGGAGAAGTTCCTGGATTATTGTTCCAGTCAGAAGATTCAATTTATGGATTTTGTCAGTTGGACACCACGGATGTAGAAACTTGGTCGCCCCACTCCTACTCGCCCCACTCCTACTTAACTAAATTCAGATTTTTCTACAATTTTGGGCACCAAAATAAATATCGAATCATTTGTCTCTTCTTAAAATTAACTGGAGATTATCTGACTTCTAATCTTATACTTTGCCATTTTCTGGTTCTAATAACTTTCCTTCATCTACAACACTCTTTGGCCCTTAACTTGATGACCAACTCTTCTTTATTATTAGATTCCAATAATTCTGGAGCTTTCTTGACCCGCCTTAGTAACTGCATCAACTTCACCAACTTTAAGTTATTCTCTACTTGTAAAACTTACGCAAAGTATCAATGTGTCTTTCTCTGTTCAAGGACACACAAATCAAATTAAAGTTTTTGTCTCCTCTAAGGCAATATATTCTGATTCATTAACAATCCCTAACTTCCCTTCTTCAACATACATACGTATTCATTAGTTGCAGAAGAATTAGCAGTAATTATATCCATGAAGATTGAGCAAGAAATATTTCATCCCAACCACCCACAACATAAGCTAAAGCTTCAACACACAGAAATCCCCTTCACTTGCGATGGCTGCAAGGAACCTGGCATTGGCCTCAAATACAACGGCAAAAGATGCGAGTTTGACTTGCATAAGGCTTGTGGCGCAGCAGCTTCTGTGATTTATCATCCTTTTTACAGAAAATGTAAGTTCGAATTTCACTATCGTCCACTTGGTAAAGTGATGAGGTTGTGTGATGCATGCAGAAATAAAGTGGCAGGATTTGTATACCACTGCAAGAGTTGTGGGTTTGACCTGCATCCATGCTGTGCAAATCTTCCGCAAGTCCTGGATGATGGGGAACATAACCTGTACTTGAGTTTGAAGCGTACAGGGTCATGCCATCGTTGTGGAGGCAGACAACCCGGTTGGTCATACAGGACAAATTGCAGATCATATAATCTTCATGTGTCGTGTGTGAAGGAGTTGTTAATGGAGAGCTGGCAGGCCATGTATCTAAATGTGGACAAGAACAAGGTGAGAGAGATGCAGACTAAGATTCCAAGTCTTAAGGGGACGATGAGGAATCATCATCCAGACAGTAAGGGAGGAGGCAAACTCAGCAAGTGTTGTCAGATTGCTGGCAGTACGGTTCGGGTTATAGTATCAGCCATTCTTGGAGATCCTACTGCCATAGTTGCAGCTGCCATTGGAGGTTTCATGTCCAAGTAATCAACTACATAATATTAAAACAGAACATAATTAACAATAATGTGAGTATTTGTTGGTATATATATATTACATGTTCTAAGTCTCAATAATGTGAGTGTTAACTTTTTCTGTTTGTTGTTTCATTTGTATGGAATGGATGCTTATTTCTTTTGTTTATTTTTGTCATTAAGTTTAATGTTTACGGAGCTTTATGTAGGCGTTGATATGATGTCTTGATCACCTTCAATTTCTTCCAAATTCTTTCGCTTTTGTTAATGAATGGATCTGTTTATTTCCGCTTAATTGAAGATTAATAACGTTTCATAATTTCATAATTTCCGCTTAATAATATAATCCATATTTATATTACATTTAATGAATCAAGTGGGGGCATGGAATGTGTCTTTAGGACAGCTTGATGTTTGACTGTTAACATGCTTTTATATATGTGTTGTTATATAATTAATTGGTATCAAAAACTTTAATGGTGGAAATGTTAGTTACGATTTAGAAAAGGATATTATTCTTGTAGATCACTAGTTTTGATCCAAATAGGACATTATAGTATTTCCAGCAGCTTGTTCATATCTAACGCGGCGGCCAAGTCAATTAATCCACCCATTGATACTCCTCTCAACTGACACATCAAGATAAAACTATTTTAGATTTTAGTTATAGGATTGACCAGGATACGTGTTAATATTTTTCTATTGTAGATAGTAGAAACTTGTATTAATTAATGATCATGAGATTTCCATTTCTCACTTTCCTAATAGAAAAAAATATCAGTACATGACAGGAGAAAAAAAGATTGAGTATAATTGATCAGCTAATCAGTTAATGTATTAGGATAGAAGTTACGGAGCTGATAATGCGATTCTGGATAGCGTAGAAGGTTCCGTCCTTCTGTAAACATATAGGTAATATATAGCTTACTCCGCTAATTTTAAGAAACTTCAGTAAAACTAGATCAGATGGAAGGCCTGGGAACTTACTTGGAATGATTTGTTTGACTTGGAAAAAATATGTATGTGATTACCTGAAATACACACACTAACATATTTATTCCTTGCTATACAAACAATCGATTGCATGACCATATGAACTTCGACTTTCACCGAGTCAATATATATCTAATGCTACCAAATTTTTTAAATTAGAAGCCAAATGATAGACACGGCAGAGGTGACTTTGATCAATCAAAGTTATAAAATATCAGAACATCAGAAAGAAAAAAAAAAGGCCAGGCCGGAATCCGTTTGACCTTTATTATTAATTTGCGAGGTTATTTCCTTCCCGTTTCTATATTAACGACACATTTCTAAGTACATGCTCCATCTCCTCCATGCATGCATCCGATTATTTGCATTAATTAATGCGCTCCGAGATGAATAAGAAAATGGGTCCAAACTCCAGATCAGCCATATTTGTGTTGTCCAATCTTCTTTTCATTGTGGCAGTGGTGAGAGTAAAGGCGGAGACAAAGAGCTTGTTTTTTGATGGATTCGACGAGAGTGATAGGTCTTCCTTCAGCTTTGAAGGGGGTTATCATTCTTTCATCTTCAACAGAGCTCTCCAACTCACTCCTGAGACCCGCAACGAGGTTTTCACTCACAACAGATCTGGCCGTATCATGTACAACAAGCCATTCAGGCTCTGGTCAACTGCTCGAGCCAACAACACTACTTCTGATGAACAAGATCATGACATGTTGGCCTCCTTCAACACCACCTTCGTGATTAACATTTACAGAGAAGAAACATGGGATCCCGGCCATGGCTTGGCCTTTCTCATAGCTCCTAACCTCACCATGCCTTCCGCAAGTCACGGTCAGTGGCTTGGACTCACCAACGCCTCCACCGACTCCAACCCCTCTAACCACATCCTTGCCATTGAATTCGACACGCAAATGCAAGAAGATATCGGGGATCCAAACGACAACCATATCGGCCTTAACATAAACTCGGTGAGATCAGAGGTAGCAGTTCCTCTCAACATGACCCTGTCTCCGCCACCACCAGGAACAAACCACACCGCCTGGATCTACTACAACGGAACCTCCAGAGTGATGGAAGTGTACATGGTCAAAGAAGGAGAAGCACGACCCAGGACGCCTCTGATTAGGCACACCGTAAACCTCAAGGACTATCTGATGCAAGACTCCTACTTTGGATTCTCAGCATCCACGGGAAATCCGGAGTTAGAATTGAATTGTGTGCTTCAATGGAGCTTGGACATAGACGGGCAGCCCAAGGAAAGTGAGACCAAATGGGTGAGGATCGGGGCCGGGGTTGGGGCTGGGGTGGTGCTCATTCTGATCGTGGCGGTGGTCGGGGGTGTTGTTTGTTTGGAAAGGAGGAGGAGGAGGAGGAGGAGGAAGAAGAAAGCGAGAGGTGGGATTGAAGAAGGTTCAGATGAGATTTTGCAGTTGAAGTGGCTGCCGGGGATGCCAAGAGTGTTCAAGTACAACGAGTTGAAGAAGGCAACCAACAACTTCGATGAGAGCATGAAGCTGGGGGAGGGTGGATTTGGAGTTGTTTACAGAGGAGTTCTAATCCTCCATGACGGCACCAAGGATCATGAGAGTACAAGTCGTCGTGAAATTGCTGTCAAGAAATTCTCCAGAGACAGTATCAAAAGCAAAGATGATTTCTTGGCTGAGCTTACCATCATTCATCGTCTCCGCCACAAGCATCTGGTCCGCTTAGTTGGTACCTTCTTCCTTTCCTTTTCTTTTTCCGGTTATTAATTATTCTTGATTGTTCATCAATTTGTTTCAATTCTTTCTTTCTTTCTTTGTTAACTGGTGGATAGATATGATCATATGATTCTACTTTTCGATATAAAGTGACGTTCCTTTTGGTGATAAAGATCGAAATTTTCTAGCTTTTCTTTTTTTGCCTGTTTCAAACCTTGCAGAATTTTTCAAATAAATAAACTGTTAAAAAATCTGGCGATTTAAAATACGCGGAATAACAAGAGCAATCACACAAGAACACAAAATTTACGTGGTTCGATCAATAACTGATCTACATCCACAGACAGAGCACAAATAATTATACTATTCAGAGTAAAAAACAAGCACAATGGCTTATAATGGCGTTCAAAGACCTCCCAAGACATTCTCAAACTCCTCTTATATAGTTAACAAGTAATACAAGTCAAAATTAATTAAAAAAATCTTAATTGAAATCATAAATCCCGTCAAAATCGGTTACACGATCAAGGAAGCCAAGCCCGTGTAGCTCTCTATGTCTGTTCAGCACTTTTTTTCCTTCACAAATTCGTCATTCTTTGACTTATATCATTTCCCATAAAATTTTAACTTCAATCTTGATCAAGAAATTCACTCCAATATCAACATAAACTAATCTCTAAGTAGTAGGTTAGCTAAATTTAAGAGAAAAAAATGATTTGTTTCTTAGTGTTTGAAATGCATATTTTGTACGACTTTGACAAGTGGAATAGATGTGTAGGATAAAATACTTGGAAAGGGCGGCTGCCAAATTGTACTACATTCCATTTCTTTAGGACCAACCAAAATGCTTCCATTTATTCCATCTTATCCTTTTTCTTTCTTTCTTTTAAATCAAGAAGACAAATTGCTTCTCTCCATCTTAATAGTAATACTAAACTCCCATTTCCCGATACGCCCCAACTTTTCTTTTTTATGCAGACAATTGAATCTGTTATGTCAATTCATTCATTATCACTGCATCACCAAGAAGAATTTAAAACAAAAATGCAACAAAGAGGAACAATAATGTCATGTTTTCCGAACTACTAGTGCTATGACCGTATGTAGCATAAATCTTGCAAGTCATCATATTTGTAAAGAATCAGCACTTGGTAAAATAACACAAACTGAAATTAAGGCTCAATTAAATTTAGCATTCTGTCATGCAAGTAAGTTTTTTTTTTTTCAATTCTAATTATGGCAATAAATCGACCACTGATTATGGACTATTCTTCATAATTCTAGCTTTATGTCGCTCGAGATAAGAGCTCCTTACGAGGAATTCTCCATCATTAGTTAACATGTTATTGAAATGTTCAGGATGGTGCCATGAGAAAGGCAAGCTTCTATTAGCGTACGACTTCATGCCAAATTGTAGCCTGGAGAAGCACCTTTACGGGCCTCCCCAATAGGATTCGCTCGTTTGGACTCGCAGATTTAACATACTGGTCGGGATCGTATCAGCATTGCATTATCTGCACAATGAGTTCGATCAGAAAGTTGTCCACAGAGACCTCAAATCCAGCAACATTCTGCTTGATGCTGACTTCAATGCCCGTCTTGGTGACTTCGGCCTCGCTCGAGCCTTGGAGAATGAAAAAAATTCCTATGCTGAGCTTGGTTTAGGCGGAGTTCCTGGTACCTTTGGCTACATTGCTCCAGAATGCTTCCACACAGGCAAGGCTACCCCTGAATCCGACATCTTCGGTTTCGGAGCAGTGGTACTCGAGGTCGTTTGCGGCAAAGGCCCTGGCACCAAGATCTCCCACAACCAGCATCTCTATACATTGGTAGACTGGGTCTGGATTTGACATCGTGAAGGTCGAATTCAAGAAGCTGTTGATGAAAGGCTTGACAATGATTTTGTTGAGGATGAAGCCAAGAGGCTTTTACTTCTGGGATTAGCATGCTCGCATCCTATAGATAGTGAAAGGCCTAAAACAGAATCATTACTTCAGATAATGTCTGGAACCCTATCACCACCTCGAGTACCACCATTTAAGCCAGTTTTTACATGGCCTTCCATGAGTGCATCCATCAGTGGTAGTTCACTTTCTGGCATGACATTGTCAAATCCAGATTCTATCAGAACACAGTCTCACTAGGTTGCAGAAGTCTTCATTTCGTCCCTCGGTTTAGGCGTCTGAGATTCTGAAATTAAGTCGCATTGTATTCCCTCATCATATTCTTTCAATTGGGTGTTCCTTTTTTTGTATTTTACCCATTTGGTTTGCCTTTTGGGCAGTCTTGAGGACTCTGAATGTAGCATGTAATCACCAGACCCACAAGGGGTCTCACAATCTTGTTAGGGTAATTACTTGTAAGTAGTCTAATTAGAAATTTTGTGGTTAAGAACATAATGTTCTGACATACATTTTGTTGGTAGTCATCAGTCTCTGAAATATAGTTCGAAAGCAGGCATCTTTAAAGCAATATATTTTGAACCAAAACCAATCGGATAAACATAGCCAGGTTCACCCCCGTCTACCAGAAGCAACAGCAAGCAAGTGGGATAATTTTCGAGACAGAATTTCAATCTACCTACCAAAACAAGTGGTTTGCCGCTATGATGAATTTGAGGTCTCAAAGCAAACAATGCAATGGCAAATAATATTGTAAGCAGGTGAAGATGTAAATAATATTGTAATATCTAACATATGAATTGCTGCTGAAGAGGACAGAAACTCCTATTCGTACCTTGACGATGCTGTTGGTTCAAACAGCTCCGGAAAATGTGCAAAGTAATGTCATATTAATGCCACCAGGTTGCACCCTGTGAAATACTGTCTCCACGCAACATAGGCAACTTATCATTCAGGCTGCATGGAGGAAGAGAATCAGGCATCATAGCTGTGGAACTTGTGCCAAACTGTTAATGTTGGAGTGAGTTTCTTGATCAAGATTGAAGCCAAACCTTCAAGAAATTGAAGCAAGTCAAGTTTGGGTCGAATTGGTGAAGAGAAGAGGTGAAGCAGTTCTTGACGAGGAGGACACGGCCCAAGCCACGGCCGTGTCCCATGCATTGATGTCTGTGTCTTCCATTTCCCCCGACACACGGTCATGGTGTGTTTCCCGTGTCTTTAGGCTTCTGTCCGTGTCTTTCCATTCGTGCCCGTGTCTTGAACTCTGACGGGTTTTAGGATCTAAATTAGGTTTTTCCTAATTAGTTTTGACTTATATTCCTTGTAAACTATATAAGGGGGCTTGAGAACATCTTGGGAAAGGTCTTTGAAGGCCGTTGTAAGCCGTTGTGCTTGTTTTTTACTCTGAATAGTAGAATTACTTGTGCTCTGCGCGTGGACGTAGATCGAATTGATCGAACTACGTAAACCTTGTATTCTTGTGTGATTGCTCTTTGTTATTTCACATTATCTTCTATCGCCTAATTTCCTAACATTTTCACATAACGAAGATGATTAAAAATGCTAGACATTTGTGTGTTTTGAATGATATATGATATTTTGTGATTATATATTATAGAGGTGCAGTTGCAAGCTTCTATATGTTCTAAAGAAAATTGGAAGAGGCCTCCAGACATAGAAAGTGATGAGGGGCTTTTGAATAATAAAGATTTATTTTATGGAGTGTTTCGTCATAAGCTAGATGATTCTTCATGCATGGTTGCAAGTCAGTGTAGTACATATTATAAAAATGATAGTTTTTTTCCCCCTCGTTTGATTATCCCTGGGCAATATTTTTTTATTCGAATATTATTATTTTTCTGTTTTATCACTTTTGATGAATGAATATATCTTAATTCTAATTAATTTACTAAACTGTCCTACTGGAATTTATTTTTTAGGAGCAATTTAATAAATTAATAGAGAGATAATTTTGGAAATTGACTTGAGTTAAAAAAAAAATTCTCAACACAAAATACACATTTTTTCCTTTTTCTTCATATGATTATTTCAAGTATACGTACTACCTTTTTTTAGAATGCCTAATACATTAAATACCCTCCAAATTTCAAAGAATTTAACTTTACATCAAGAACTTTGGAAGTGTCACATTTACCCCTGAAGTTGCATGTTTTACCAAAAATGAGGACTCCATTGCTGAATGGCATGGAGCACGAGATTGGTATTTAAATAGAGTACGTGAAAGGATTAGAATGCCCTAAATGAATGCATTCTTCTTCTTCTACCGTCTCTCCTTCCTCCTGTCCCTTGCCTCCTTTTTTTTTTTTTTTTCTCTGTCTCCTTCTAAAAGGGATCGAGATGGTACAAATTTAGCAGGATTTATTCCACATTTGTGGTCCGTAATCTGTAATTAAATATTAAAAGGAGTATATTTTTGTATTTTACCCAAATAAAAATACGCTCTAAATTATTTGTAAAAATACCATATATAGAAAGTCTTCAAAAGTTTCTATCTGACTTTTTTCAACAACTAAAAAGTGGTCTCCAAATATCTCTATTTGAAATTTTTTAACAAAAGTTTGAGTGTATTTCTATTTGTTAAAATTAAAATTATGTTTGTATATTTATTAAATTTGATATTTTATTTGAGGTACCTGACATAATTAACTCAATGCAATAAGTTTAGACCTCTCTCCAACCATTTACCCATTTTTTAATACTAAATAGAATATTCTAATGATATTTTCCCCACCTCTTTTTTATTATTATTTAATAACTTACATTTATATTTAATTATTCTACTTATTCTTTCGACCAAAACTATATTTTGATATTTTTAACAATATATAAACATTAAATAAATATTTTTGTAATAAAATAATCAAAATAAAATAAATCTAGATTAAAATATATTTTTTATTTATTATTAGATTAAAATATAAATCTAGATTAAAATATATTTTTTTGGAACTAATTAACCCAATTGCTGAATTTTAATATGGCCAAATTAATTTTTCTTTTTGTATTAGTTGTTTTATATTTTAATTACAAATTTAATTTTACAATGGTAGAATATTTTTATTAATGTTAAATTACATTGTTATAAATGTGTTTATGATTAAAATTTGTAGAGCATATATTTTGTACAAATGTTTTAATTTTTTTCATATTTAATTATATTTTATCTATAATTTTAAAATAAATTAAATTTTTAATTAAATTTAATTTAGAAATATATTAATTGATTAAAAATATAAATATACCATACACTAATACTATTAAAATATAAAAACACATCTCAATTAATGAAAAAAATAAAAAATTTTAAAAAATAGTGTAATAATTGTAGTGACCGATTTTTAATTTTATATTTGCAATGTGTCTTTTTTTAAAAGGTGGCACGTAATGATGGGTGTTACCGACAAATAAAAAAAGCTTTTCAGAAAAGTGAACTGAGTATATAACGTAGCGGAAGCCAATAAAAATAAAAAATAACTATTTAATTTTTTTGATTCATACACAAATATCAAAAAAAATTGTAAATTTGTTAATTTACACAAAAAATACCGAATTTAGGCAAGACATTGGGGACAAAATCTCAAAACAATATTCATTCAACCAAAAAACTGAAAAATTATTAAAAATATAATAAAATTACAAATTTATAACTGTCACGACCCATTTCCGGGACCATAACCGGCGTATGAGGTGAACCGTCTATAGGAGACCGACCCATCCCGCACAAGTATTTATAGTACAGAACTTCTACCCAAATATCATATTTAAAGAAATATGAAAAACAAATAAAAATATAATCTTTGTTTATTGAAAATAAAAATATATAATATTAAGTGCAGAAATTATTTCAAATTAAAACATTTGAAATGTCAGAAACAATAACAGAAACATAAACACATCTCACAGGAACCCGATGTGGAGCATCTAACAAATCATACAAATGGGCCCGGTCAAAAGGGCACTGACCTCAACATCAGAATCCCTCACTGAGCATCAAAAGCCAATGAACATAATTTTTCAGAGTCACCTGCAAGATGATAATAACAAGGACAAAGCAAAACAAAGAAAAAGGCAAACCCTGTGAGTGAGGGACAACACTCCATATCGCCTCATACGTGCCTCACAAAGACTGATTTGAAAATCATTTGAAAACTAACACATGTGGTATACGACAAGTATACATACGTATACACTATATATATAGTATGGTTTCCATGAAAACATTTCAAAATCGTTTGCAACCAAAGCAAACAGCATGCATGAAATCCTTCTGGAACTAAACCAGAATCTTTAAAGAATCTTTTGAAACCTTATTAAAGTTGTCATGCTTTCCAAAATCAAAGCAAAACCTTTCAAAAACCGTTTTATCTTATTGGAGCTTTCAAAACAAAACCCTTTTAGGTTGTACTAAGTATTTCAAAAAAAAATCCAAAACTCTTTTACCGAAAACTCTTATCAGAGTTCAAAACTTCGTCACGTAGGCATTATTTTCTAGAATATTTTCAAAATAACTAAAACTCAAATATTTTAAAACCCAAGTAAGATTCTTTCAAAAACCTTTTCCTTTAGCAAATGTTTCAAACAAAATATCTTAAAATACTTCAAAACTTCTGAAAACACTTTCTTTTAAAACTGTTACCAAACCGTTTCAAAAACAGAAATCAAAACCTTTATAGTTTTTTCTCAAAACCTCATAATCAAAACTTTGCCTTGTAGGCATCATAATACTAATAATATTATCTTCAAAATAATATCTTATCGGTGTGTGATTGACCTATACTCAACCTGCAGATGTGGGATTCGCCTAGACTCGACGACTTCCTCTCAACTCCTGAGGTTTGCCCCACCATCGCCACTAGTTAAGGTTTACCCCACCGCAGTTAAAAATCAAAACGTATTCCATAAATATCAGAGTCAAAAACATGTACCACGGATAAGGGACCATAAATGCTCCACCACCATATTATGATTGGGGTCATGCCACCAATCTATAATTCAATCATGTACTCTCGTCAGAACTACATGGCTACCAACTACCCTGATAGTTGGGTTTAACATGCATTGGTATAACAAAGGCTACACACCCCGTAGCATAGGCGTCCCATTTCCAAAACATATACATAATATATTTAAATCCAAAACATAACGGTCATGTGACCGAGTATATCAAAACAAATCAAATATATACGATATAGCGTATATATCATATTCCAAATCAATTCCATAATCAAAATTTATATATATATATATATATATATATATATATATATATATATATTTGGAAACCGAATCTTTATTTTCGAAAAGATATTCGAAAATCCAAACAAATACTGTTTATCAAAAAACATGCCACATTTCCCAAATCGAGTTCATAGAACAAAGTGCACAGATCATAAACCAAAACAAAAACTCTTAACATTAAAAACAAAGCATGCACTCAACATAAAAAACAGTGGAAAAGATATATATAAATATATATGTAATTTTTCCTAAAACAAAGAGGTGAATATTTATTCACATAATCCAAATTATTTAATTTAACAAATCCTTAGATTAGTCCAATTTACATGCTACAGTGATAGCACATCAAAAACACATATAAGTGGAAGAGACACAACCTATGTGTCTGAAGCTGCAATCCACTCACCTGGACACCGAGCTAATAATCCGGTCGCGATCCACTGGTGAATGACTGGTCGCCTCGCGAACGGAACAGAGATGAGACAAATATTTACAAATATATCAAATACAGTGATTATGGCAATGCATAACACATATGAAGTGCAAATGCAGACTCGGACGGCATCGGCGTAAGAAATCCTATTTCGATAGAAGATCTATCAATCACGGCCCAAAAATAAAAATTAGTGTAAAATTACGAATTAGTTCCTAACTTTTGTAAAATTACACTTTAGTCCCTAAAACCTTGAAAATTAATAATTAATTCCCAAAAATTATAGAAATTAATAATTAACCCAAAAATTTTAGAATTTATAATTAAATCCTTCAAATAAATCAATTTACAAATACAACCTCAAATTTATCAAAATTGCATAATTAGCCAACATTTTCAAAAATTACAAATCTATACCATATTTTTCTAAAATTACAAATCTGATCCTTATGTCAAATATCAGACCCAGTCCTCCAATTTTTCCAGAAAAATCAGAATTTACAACTTAATCCTCGCGACGAAAATTATTCCAAAAATACCCCAAAACCCGATTCGTGCGGGACCCAACATTTTCGATAGTGCTAACCCACTCAAAATCGTCCAATCAACCCAAATCTAACCTCGGTTTTCATCAAATCAACCTAAAACAATCCAAATCGAAATACCAATTTTCGGACCAAAATAACAATTAATGAAAAAATCATTAAATCTTCATTTTTAAGCTAGATTCATGCATTTTCAACATCAATTTATTATTATCCAACAAAAACCAATTCAAATCCAGCCTAAAACACGAAGAAATCCAAACTCAAAATTCAATTTTCGGCCAAAAATCGAAACTCACACAAAACTCATTGGTTTAACCATGAAACCAAGCAAGAATAGGAGAGAGAGAAAATCACCTTATCTTGGTGTGGAAATCAAATAGGAACAAAGAGAGAGAGAGTCCCGAAAAGAGAGAGACAATTTTTTGGGTTTCGTGAACAGTGACCGACGAGGACAGAAGATGAATGTCGGTTGGTTTGGTCGGTCGGTTGGGTTTTAAAAACCCAAACTCAAAACGACGTCGTTTTGGTTTTGTAATAACCCGAATAATTTTTATAATTATTTTTGGATAATTATATTTGGAGTAATTATTTTGAATAATTATTGGTGGATAATTAGTTTTGGGAATAATTATTTTTGGATAATTATTTGTGGAATAATTATTTTTGGG
>CAODLS013565418.1:0-10687 GCA_948243855.1 Flueggea neowawraea | reverse complement strand
TTTTTTTTTCAGATTTTCTTTTTCAATTTCCAACAATTTTTTTCAATTAATAAATCACTTTCAAATCACCAAAAATAAAAATTCAAACTTTTACCTAAATTTATTTATAATAATTATCCAAAAATAATTATTCTAAAAATAATTATCTACCAATAATTATTCAAAATAATTACTCCAAATATAATTATCCAAAAATACTTATCAAAAAAATATACGGGATATTACAATTACTCTAAAACAATAATTATTTGCTATATTATATATGTGATTGTTTAATTTATTATAAATAAACATGTTAATTGTTATGTGTAATTCTAATTACCATTTCTGTAAATTCTTTAAGAGTTTAATTACTTTTAAGGAGAAATTGTGAAAATATAACTAAATATTAGATCTTTTTCTTAATTAAATAATATTCTCCAATGAACATTTTTTTAATAATTTTATTCTTATATATTTATTATATAATCTCTCAATTGTACTGTTCTGATTAAATTATTTACTTTTTAGATTTATTAAGTTTTATTTTTTATACATTTTTATTTTATATGTTTTTCATATTCCAAGCTTATTTGACTAATCATCTTTGTTGCTAAATTTTGAACTCTTATTCTACACATATTAACAATTTTCATAAACAACATTTAAACAAAAAATCTCCTTTTATTATTAAAAAATCTTTTTTATATAAATGTCAAGTAATACCTGTGCATTGTACTGTAAATTGTAATGATCTAATTTAAATTAATTTTTTTAAAAAATGTAATAATAAAAATATATAGTCTAATTAATTTAAAAAAAAATAAGTTGAAGCTTGAGATAATTTTCATAAACAACATTTATTAAAAACTCTGCTTTTATTATTAAATTATATAAATGACAAGTAATACCCGTGCATTACAATGTAAATTTTAATTATCTAATTTAAATTAAAAATATTTTTTTAAAATATAATAATAAAAATATATAGTCTAATTAATTTGAAAAAAATTAAGTTGAAGGTTGAGTTAAGTGGATAGTTAAAATGTTAATTGGAGCCCTTAAAAAAATTCATTGAAAAATATTGTCTAACTAAGAAAAGATCTAATATTTAGTTATATCTCACAATTTCTTCTAAAAAATAATTAAATTCTTAAAGAATTTAGAAAAATAGTAATCAGAAGTAGGTATAACAATCAACATGTTATTTATAATAAATTAACAATCAAATATATAATATAGAAGAAAACTATTATTTTACAATAATGATCAGAATTAGTTCTAATAGTGAATATTTTTATTTATAATAAATTTAAAAATTGCTTATAAAATATAGCAAAAATAAGATATTTTTGTATATAGTGTAAAATATGCAAATATATTTTAACTTAATATTTTCAACCATCTTTAAATGAATAATAATAAGAAAAATAAAAAGTCATTTATCAATTAGCCACATAATTGGTGTATTAAAGAATAATAATATAGATAAAATGTCAAGTGTCAATCAATTATGAAGCCACTTGTCGAAAGCTTGAGAAAATTTCCTAGCTTTTATATATATATATTGATATTGATTTATGATTACATTAAAATCAATATTCACTAGCGATAAAAAAAATATAATTTTGAATATAAAAAAATTTAAAATGCTAAATTTTTCTAGTTATCTTTATCCTTCATGTGTGTAAAGATTGAAGGTAAAGAATTTATTTTTTATTTTTCATAAAAAATATTAATAGTTCATTGTTATTTTTCTGTAATAAATTAATAACTAGCGTTGGTTTCTGACATCGTTTTCGATACTATAAATAGTAAACAAAAAGAGGAAAGGAGGGCAAACAGTAATTTAAAAAAAATATTCAAAATCAAATAGATGTTAGTTATACTCCAATTATTCTGTACGTTCAAAAAAAATAAATTATCCTATAATATTATCTATGTTCTATTGAAATAACTTTAAATATGATTTTAAATGCAGATTAATTATTGAGGAAGCCACTTATTATTAAAATATCATCGGAATGTGTTGATTATTGAAAGTGTCAAATACCAATTTAACGTATTCAACTTTTTTATATATATAGATGTATATAAAATTTAAAGTTTTCTATAATAATTAACAATCATAAACAAAAATTTAATGTTATTATTTGATTATAAAAAAATATGAAATTATGTTTTATAGTTTGAGAAAAGTGGAAAATGAAAGGATTTAGAATTTTGATAGAAGATACTTTATTATCTTTTTAATATTTTCATATTTAAATAGAGATGTCAAAATTTTAGCGGTTTTTCTTAATATCTCGTACATTGATGGAAATAGACAAACGAGCATAAGAGAATAGTTCCCAGATGAAATTCCAAAAATGTAAAGAGAAACCGAATGCCTCTAAAACTTCAAGCAGAAAAGGCTATTCCATGGGTATCAAACGCCTTTTTAATATCGACTTTTAGAGCCATATCGCCCCCCCACCCAAAGCAGAAAAGGCTATTCCATCGTATCAAATGCCTTTTTAATATCAACTGAGAAAACAACGTGTGATGCCAAAGCAATACAATCAGCAATCCGCCGTCCCTTGATAAAGCTGAATTGTTGCCAAGAAATAATCCGAGCTTCCACTACAAAGAGACTATCTGCCATAATCTTTGTGATGATCTTATAACAAAAGTTGCTCAAATCAATCGGGTAGAATTGATCCACTGCGATGGCCTCTTTAACCTCTGGGACAAGAATCATTAAACTGGAGTTCCAGCCCCGCGTGATCTGTCCACTAGAAAAAAATAACTAAATGGCCGCGCACAAGTCTGCCTAAACAATATCCCAAAACTCTCGGAAAAAGCCCCTGTGAACCCATCTGGACCTAGAGCACTGGAAGGATCCATAGAGAACACAACATGTTTAATTTCCTCATAAGTGGGAACTGCCACCAAGCTAGAATTCTCAGTTGTATTCACTGATTTCGGTATAATCTGTTTTACCAGAGATAGATCCACACGACCCCTAGCCTCCGATTTGAATAAGTTGCTAAAATAATCCACAATGTGATTGGAAATACCATCAACATCATCAACCAACTGATCATTGACCTGCAGAACCGAAATTCCTTCTAATGGCTTACGCATCGCAAGAAGACGAAAGAATTGAATGTTCCTATAACCCAACTGTAATCATTTTACTCGACTCTTTTCTTTATAAAAAACTTCTTGTTGCTGCAAGCATGATTCCAGCTTGGTGTGGGCATCCAACTCATCCTTAAAGAGATCCTCCGACAATCCCTCCATAGCAATGCGATTCTGAATAGTCAGCAAGTGGGATTCAGCTTTAGTAATATTATCTTCCAAATGACCGAAAACTTATTTATTCCTGATCCTAATATCCCCATGAAGCCTCTTCAGTTTTGCAGTTATTAATTGGAACGGTGGCAAATGGAGTCCAAGCTTGTTCCAATTCTTCTCACATGCCAAATGGAGATCCCAATTTCTTGGGAAGTTACTATCTAGGAAGTTACTTCCTAAGTGTATATTAATTGTATTTGGTTGAAAAAATAATTTTTTAGAAAGTTTGATATTTTGTGTTTAGTTGACAATCACACTTCTAAGGAAGTTCGCTACAAATGTCTATAATACTCTTATTATCAAACTCTATAAAAATAATAATAATAAATGAATTTAAATCATTCAAAAAAAATATTTATTTTTATTATATAAAATATATCTCCCATAATAAATAAAACTATAGTTAATAGTTAGTACAATTCTATAATGAAAACTCTTTTTTTTTTTTAATTTGATGAAAATTAATTTATTTAATTAAATAAAAATATTTTACATATAATACATTTTGAAAAATTTAAAAATATAAATTCTTTTTTGTAACTTCTATAAAAATTGATCTATATAAAATAATCAAAAAATTATTTATGAAATAATTTATAAATTTTAAAAACAAATAAAAATTTGCAAGTAAATAGTATTTTGAGGATATATTCGTAAATATGTATCGTTGCAATTAAGGAAGTTAGACTTCCTGACATCTCTCAAGAAATTACTTCTCAAGGTCAAAGGGAAATCAAACAGCTGAGTTTGTGGAAAGTTTAACTTTTTTTATTCAACTAAGTAAGTAAAATTTAACTTATTTTGCTTAATTAAGCGAACAAAATTCTAAATTTCTGAGAAAGTTGTATTTCCCCTACCTATTCATACCTAACCAAACAAGCCTAAAGGGGTATATGAGCTCTTTGATCTTTCTTATCTCATCCTTATCCAACTATTTTTTGATGAAACGAGGCCACCACATTTTTAATTCGTGTCATTTTCTTTATTTTTAACTATTTAAAAATTGTAATTTATTTTATATTATTTGTTGTATATATATATTCTCTTTTTTTCTCTTTAATTGCAAATACAACAATAAATTTATATCCTGGGAAAGATGTCTCCAAGCAACAAATTCTTTAAGCTCTTAATTATGGTACCTCCACGTCCTAAGCATCAATTTCTAAGCTGGAAATCCTAGACTCTTCTCCAAGCCAAAGATTTGTCGTCCAGGCTCTAAGAGCATATACAACAAAATAGAAATCAAATATATTATTTTATTTTTATTTATGTGTTATTTTTTTTTAAAATTTGTGTATTGAAAAAAGAATATATTAAAAAATAAATATTTTATTAAATAGTAAAATGAATAATATTAAGGAGTGAATAATATTTTTTTAAGTTTGTCGAGGAATTATAACTCTAAAAAATTGTTAATTAATTTATTAGTAAAATATTAAAAAAAGGGTAAGATTGTAAGTGAAATTATAATTTAGTTCAAAATTTGAGATGAATAGTAAAATAAAATATTATATTTTAAAAAAGAAGTTAAGTAGCATTGTTGTATATACTGTAAGCAATTTTGCATAGGTGTGAGAACAAACAAGTGAGAAAGGATGAGAACTTGTCACCCACATCCACTCTAATCCTCAAGTCAATTGTTCATAGTTTAAGTGCAGGAAATATAACTTAAACCTTACAAATGAGATGTGAGGTACTATATATAGATGATCAATCAATTGTATACTTATAATTTTGGAATGGTTAACAACATTCAGATACATTAAATTCAGACATGGTTTATATGTAAACTTCACACTCTTTAATTAAGCTGAAGTTGCTCAATAATTATTACAACGTTTAACATATTACAATACTTCATTTTATATTTCTTTCTCATACGATCTATTCTTCTATTTACTAATGGATTATCAGAAGAAAAATCAATCAAAAGACAGTTAAAAAAAAATCAATCAAAAGAAAAAACCACTAATTACAAACATTAGATATGTTCATTTATAAAACTATAGAAAAAAAAACTATTGGAATGCATTAGTAATAAAATAATATTGGAACTTTTTCTTGTTTTTTTTTGTTTTTTTTTGTGTGTAATTATGGTATTTTTTTGCAACTAGTAAGGACTGATTAACAAAATTTGTAAAGCATTGCCCTCTTTCATTAAAAAAAAAAACCTTGGAACTTTTCCGACTTTTATGTGATCACTTGTCCTGCTTTTCTTTTGGTTTGATATAAAGGTGTTTTTCTCCTCTTTTTATTCATGGTCAAGTTTCTTGCCACGTTCTTCGTGAAAGCTATCCATCAGCAGTGCCATGCAATTAAATTAACAGAAAAAATTATGACCATAAACATATAAGATATATGTGACCAAACCTAAAAACCCATTTGAAGAAAAAATCAATCGGGAAAATAAATTAAATTAGGGAAAAAATAGGTTTCAAAGACAATGATGAAGGTCTCTTCCTCCTGTAGTGGACAAGTTGTGACCACAACCTTTTTTATTATTTGGCTCTCTTTATCCATTTTTTCTATTCCCTTTCATCTCACATGCAATGCTCTAAACGATAGCCGCAGTTTCCAGTGTCACTATACAATTTCTTAATTTGGTCTGATCTTGTTTAAGCATTAAACACATCCTCATAATATTACTTTGCATTGTATCAAGAATCTTACCGGTCTAATGTTTATATAAATATTCTTGGTTTCCTCTTCCTTTTTCGGTTTTGTGCACCTGATGCAGATGTGTTTAATTAACATAAAAAAATCACAGACATGAATTTGATTCACAATCTTTTGAAAGATCTTATCCACGAGAAATGGTCTGTTTGGGGAGGCAACTTATAGGTCATTGATTCGTATAGATTTTTGTTTTTTTGAAGGTCAATGGGGCTGGCTACTATTGATAATAATACTAATAATAGATTGCAATAGGAATGCATGCGTCCTAAGAGCCTGGGGGGTTTAGTCTAATGGTGTTAGAATCGTCTTTAGCGTTAAATGAATCGAGTATTTAATTCTCGAAAAAAAGCTATGTAAACAAATGCCAATGCATGCATGGTGAGGCTGTAGAAAGTACAATTTATTAAGGGGTCCTACATGTTGCCAATTTGGAGTTTGAAGATATGAAAATGGAGTGGTTCATTCAGCTTTCATTTTAAGATGTGCCCACTCGAAGAAAGGGACCATATTTTGTGAATGTCCCTTTGTGTTTGGCCTGTTGAGTTTGACCCCTTACCATGTGATCTGCTTTATCCTTCTAAGTTGAAGCCTCTTTCTTGCCTAACATTATCGCCCAAGAATCATGTCTGTATATAATTCCAGATCAATGTGGATGGAGAAATCCTCATGCCTTGATAATTCTATTTCCTCCAAAAGTTGAAAAATATTATTTAAATTTATAAGCCATTGAACAAAAAATAAATAAGGATTGAATTAGATCAGAAGTACTTATCTTCAAATATGTATTAATAGTCTAATTGATTACACAAATTAAGAGCATTGAAACTCTTTTAACAGGTATTTCGTGTAAGATTTTTTGTAGTGCATATATGAACTATTAGACCAACACATTTTAAATTGATGGCTAGATTATTACACTTCTTTTTATTAATTATTTAAAAGGTCAAACAATTATACTTTTTTAAACAAATTATCCAGATTAAATTGAGATCTGTACTTAGTAAGACCCATGCGTATAGTAAACTCTTCTTACGATGTTATAAACTAGTCTACACGTAAAAATAAAATTTGATACCTCTAATTAAAGAAAAAAATATACTAATTAATTACTTTAATGGGTTGTACTAACACTTAAAAATCAAATTTCAATACTTGCAAAGTCTTCTTTTAAGGAGTATATGGAAACAAGCATAAGAGAAAGAAGGGGCTTTTTATGAGTTTAAGTGAGGATTTCAGGTAATTATGGCAAGGCACATGGCAACAGATTCTCATGGCTTAGTTAATTGCACAAGGCAGATAACCAAAACTTAAAAGTTATCCCAGGACCATAACCCCTAATCATGAGAGTCAAAATGTTAGTTAAAAGCATACTTCTTAAAATATTTATAAAAGAAAAGAAGTCTCGTTCTCAATGTCTCTGTGGTTCAATGAACTTGCAGGATTTAATCAACTTAAATATTGTCAAAGTCATGATTTGCGTTAATAGTTTGATAATTAAAATGTGCTATCCTTCAACAGCAATTTTCCGCTGCAAATCATTTGATGATTACAATGTCAAGGTATCATAAAATTAATACAAAATCTTTGAACGTGTTTAATTAGTTAATAACTGCTATTAACTGCCTTACCTAATCTTCGTTTATTCTCTTTGTTCAGTTTTAGGCTACTAAAGAAATGTCAACATGGGGAGGGTTTACTGCATATAAACTATTGCAGAACAGAGTCTGCAAATTGATGTTTGTCTAATTGATTTATATGTTAATGAACGACTTACTTCATTGGATTCCTTAGTTTCCACATGATTAGACACTGGAATTGAAATATTATATGGGTGTTGCATTCACTAGTTCATGCCAAATTAATCCTCTCGAGTATGAAAAAATTCGAAATTGTGATAGACTCGAATCTATGGTGAATCAAATAGAAAAAGGTTGGTGTTTTGCCATGAAATTGTCCTAAATTAATATATCAAAATATATCCTTAATTAGTGTGAAAGAGAAGCATAAGATTACCGAATAGAGAGAATTAGGATTTGAACAAATTAAATTAGTTAAGCTTGGTTTTAGTTAAAATAAAGCTGGGTGGTTGGTTGGTGAAAGTACGAAGAAAGAATCATGAGTGCAGGCATATGTCTTGAAACTGACAAACCAAACGACTTGTAATTCATTAAAACTGAATTAAATTGCAGTATTAAAGAATCATAAATTTAATTTTCGATGAAAACAAATAAGATCACTTGTTTAAAAATAAAAGGTATATGTCTTGAAACCAAGAGCAAGTAGGAAAGACGAATGATGATTAGAGGTCACATGAAGCATCAAGTCTGTGGATGGATAGGGAGAGGTCACACACACGGACGAATCAAACGAAATGATGCGTCGGGACAACAATATGTAGATCGAAAAAAGAGGGCCATGTGGAGATGAGATGAGGTTATATTATATGACACTACTCCTTTTTTGCCACTTTATGCTCTCTATTTTTTGTGTGTGTTGTGGAGCTTTGAGATAGAAGACTTTGCAGGCTTTGTAAGAGATAAATCACAAACAGATGGCTCGTTCGTCAGCTCCCCATAATTCACCCACCATTCCTTTCTTTAGACACACTGTCATGGACTTCCCTGCCATTTCTTTTTCTTTCTTTCTTTTTTTAGGATATTTTTTCTGGGAATGTCGGCTTCAGAGACTATCCTTTTGACTCTTTAGTTTGGTAAGAGAAACTAGACCTTGTTTGGATTGGAAATGAACATGTTGGAGCAGATAGCTTTGCAGGCTGAATAGAAGGTGAAAAGCCCGTATTTTGAAGGACTTGTGTTAGCCGTAGTCCATTAAACAAACTAGCCCAACAGAAACAATTTGGCCCCGTGTTGTGTCTGTTTCTGATGTACCAAACCGCAGTTTCCTAGGCCGACCCATTACTTAGTAACGCTTCTCCCTACGGTAATATTCATGGGTTAATAATGGGAGAATTACACTTTTATGACAATATAAAATATCGATTTTAAAAAAATTATCTCAAAAATTAATTTGTAAAAATTATATTAGAAAAATTAATTTGTAAAAATTCATTAGTGCTTAACAGAAGTTTTCAATGATCAATAATTATAATCAAATCAAAAAACACACTATAATTCTGTTGGAAATTTAATGGTTGATCATCATAATACTTATAAAAATAAGAATGTGGGTAAATTTTTTGTGGACTAATATACTCTTGTTTATTTTTTATAATTATAAATTTATTGACTTTATTTAAAAAAATTGTAATTATCTCAAAAAAATCTAATTTTTATTTTGAAAATCCTCTTTATCTTATTTTCAATATAATTTATATTGTTATTTTCAATTTGGATAATAATTTAAATTTAAATTCTATATCCACTATTTGAGCAATTGTTGGAGACTGGATATTTAAGTTCTACTCATGGTTATTAAAATTAGATAACTACATTATTTTAAAATTAGATAAACATCGGTTACTTTTAAAGATAATGAAAAATGATTATTTACGTTGTTTCCCTAAATCATTGTGATATAGTGTTTTAGACTTTTTTTTAGTAGATGGAAGTCTCAGTAGAGACATTTCTATTTTATCCAAACCTTCTCAAAATGAGCTTCGAAGCTGGAAGGTTAACTCCTAGGCATATCTTGCCTACCACTAGACCAAAGCATGTGGCTCATAGTGCTTTAAACTTTAGTTGCAACTAAATTTATAATTTTAAATCCCCCAACTTAGTTCTTTTTAGTTGAGGTTAAATACTTGAAAAACATAGATCAAGTTGGCCTGAGCATGATTAAAACTACTCTTAACCAGATTGGTCGATCGCAAGATTTTGTGCTCAAAGTTGTCAAATATCATGCAGCAGGTCAGATTCTCAATAACCTATTTTAATCTTGCAATATAATCAATGATCAAATATCATTCTACTACTGCTGCTTTACAACTGTCTTAATCTAATTTGATTCTTTTGCGTGCTAAAAAAGTTTAGTATTATCATCTTTTGCTTAATGAGTATTATTTATTTTTTCAGTTTTAATTTTTATTTTTACTGAATGATCGATGTAGTGCAATGACTTAAAAAAAATGGAGTTAAAAATACTTTTAAAAAAAATCCAAGCATAGAGTCAGAAAATCAATTATCATACCACAATGCATGTAATATTCCATTAAAACCTTCTTTGTAGCTAATTAAACTCTCTGCGAAACTCTGATTATGTTTTTTTTTTTAGAACAGAACATTCAAGCATTGGAAACAAGATTATAAGTAATTACTACTTTATACTTTTCTTTTATTTGCAATTTTAATGGCAACAACCTATTTAAACCTAAATCTTTTGTTTCCAGACATAGAAAGGATGCCAAAATAGCAGCATTGATAAGAATTTAAGATTATCAAGCAAGGCAATATCATCATCTTGAGATTTCAGTCCTCCTCTGCATTGTCTTCATATTATACAAAAGATAGCTCATTGTCATATATGTAAGATTGTTCTGGCTTTCAATTTGAATTTTTTTTTCCTTAAAAGAGTAATAAGTTGTATTGAAGAAGAATGCTCCGTAAATTCTTTTTACATATAAAGGTGCGGTTTGAAACCTTCGACTACAGTAAACGTTTTCAATATATTTTTTTCTTGTATTATCTGATATTTTTAATTAATGAAATTATTTTAGTTTATGAAAAATAAAAAAAAA
>CAODLS013565038.1:0-22265 GCA_948243855.1 Flueggea neowawraea | reverse complement strand
AGCTCTTGAGAGAAGATATTCTTCCAGCAATGGCTACAAACAGAAAAGTCCAGCGGTTGCTTAACGAGTTCATGGATCTTCTGTCTGAATATGAAAGCACCGAAACAAATACTGAAGCAAAAAATTCGGTGCAGCCCTCTGAGACTCACACACCAACTACCCAAATGGATGTAGACACACCACGAGGGGATGAAACGAACTTTAGTCTACCAGCAAACCTAAACTTTATTGCAGCATCCACTGATTGTAAGAATTCTGTTCCTGTCACGACAAATGAGGCAAACTGTACTCCTGTAACAAAAGCCGATAAAGTGGAATCCAGTCCAACGTTGGCGTTGGCCGATCAAGTTATTCCAGATACTCCAGCAAGTGACATTGGTTGTTGAATTCGGCACTTCTAACCTATATTACTGATCTCGAAAGAACGTAACAGACTAACAGATGGTGTTTATGAAGTGGATGTAAGTAAATATTTAGTTGTTGCCTGGGACATCTTTGAACTCCTCGTCGAAGCTACCCGCGAGTATGTAACAAAGAATCTCATAGTTGAATTAGGTTTAAGGTCTTTGAGTTTCATCCTTTTTATTAACTTTCTGTAATCAATTTGGCGGAGATGTTTATCTCGTGTACAATATTTTTAGCATAATGTGAAATAGAATCCCTTTTTCTTCAAGAGCTCCAGTCCGATAATAGAGGCAATGGCATGAGTCACTTTCAGTGATTATCTGTTTATAGTATGCATTGTTTTGATCCAATTTCTTATAAATTTTATTTCATTTCAATTACAAATGACGCAAAATGTAGCCAAATACTATATTAAACTTATTGGTTGCATACGAGTCACTTGAATAAATCAAAGGAGGCTTTATGATAGAGCTTGTTGAGGTTAAAGCATCAGTCTCTTTAGCGTCTTGGGTAGGGTTCCAGTTCATTTTATGCAACAACTCCCATTTTTGTGTTTGTTTAAGCGGTTTGGATTGGAGACTTTTACAGTCAGACACCAATTTTTTGTCTCAATGATACAAATAAATATAGACTAGTGGATGAAAAAAATGAATCTGAGCTATTGATTTTGTATAGAGTATACACTCTACTTACAAAATTTCAACAAATTAAATAAAAGTAATAAAATATTAATTAACTAAAAAGTTAATTTTATTCACTTTTACTTAGTTTTCATGTCTTTTACTTAATTATTTTTTACTGTTTATTAAATTTCAATAAATTAAGTAAATATAAAAAAAATTAAGTAACTGATAAATTGCTTAATTTAAGTAACTTTTACTTAATTTTAAAAATATTTACTTAATTTTTTCCCTTTTACAGAATTTTCAAAAATTAAGTAAAAGGAAAAAAATTTAGTAAAAATTGAGTTACTTAATTTAAGTACCTTTTACTGAATTTCAGGAATTTTTACTTAATTTTTTGAACTTTTACAGAATTTTAAAAAATTAAATAAAAGCAAAAAAATTAAGTAAAAGTTGAGTTACTTAATTTAAGTACATTTTATTTAATTTCAGAAACTTTTACTAATTTTTTTTGACTTTTTACAAAATTTTAAAAAGTTACGTAAAAGTAAAAAAATTAAGTAAAAGTTGAATTACTTAATTTAAGTACCTTATACTTAATTTCAGAAAATTTTACTCAATTTTTTTGACCTTTTACAGAATTTTAAAAATTAAGTAACTTGTTTAGATATTGCAACACAAAATAATTGTCACTAAATGTATTTAGATAACAAAAAATCGTCTCTAAATGTAAAAAACTCATCTCTAAATGTCAAATAATCATCTCTAAATATAAAAAAAAACATCTCTAAGTGTTAAAAAATGGTCTCTAAATGTGCAATTGTTACGACCTGTGTCTGGACCATGACCGACATACAAGACGAACCGAACTGGATGCCGACGCATTTGACTCAAGCATTGGAGATACAGACATTCTACCAAACTTATTCATTTTTTCAAAACATGTAATGAATATAAAACATTTATATATATAGGGAAACAATATATGTATAACAGAATAATATCGATATGAATATAAATCGTTATAGGTAAAATAAATATACAAAATACAAAATAGTAGCCCCGTAATCCAACAGCAATCCGATGTGGAGCTCTAACAATGGAAACAAAAGTAGAGCCTGAATGAGGGGACACTCACTACTAACAAGGATGCCTCACTGGAAATTGAGGTGCCAGACAATTATTGAGTGTCAAAATATACCTGAAAGATAAATAAAGAAAATAGACAATAAAGAGAAAGAGGGTCAGAACTCAGTGAGGAAACGACACTTTAGAGCGGCTCCATGCCTCACGTAAACCATTTTGAAAACAGTTCAAAAACACCGCACATATATATACGCAGATATAGTATAGTATACACAATATATGCATAGTAACTTTCAGAAAACATTTTCCCAAAACGTTGACATCTAGAGCAGATATCATGCAATCATACAGTATCAGAGTATACACACACACACACACACATATACATACATACATACATACATACATACATACATACATACATACATACATACATATACACATATATACTGTACAGTAATTAGGAGTTTTTAAGTTTTCAGATTTACCTTAAGCTTGTTCTTGGTTATATGCTGTGATGAAGGACAATTTCCTATGTGAGAATATCATGTACAGTGATGGAAGATTCAAGCGTTGTGTAGGTTTTAGTTTCGATATTTGTGTGTGTGACTAAGCTAAACTTAGGAATGTGATGATGGCTGCCGACTTATACATCTTTTCTTATCTTCAATTTTTCTATGACCTTCTAATTGTTATGTTGATTGGTTGTTTTGGGCAGCTGTAGATAAACTTAGGAGTTGATGTTCTACTTAATTATGATATTGAGGAGACTAAGTGTAGCGACAGTTAAGTGCTTAATTCCTTTTATATCAACACCAAAACAATTTTATCCATTCGTCCCATTTTTTTCCTTTGTTGTCTTTCTATTCCATTTATTTATTTTATTACATGAGATTTTTTTTTTTAATTTCGATCCTGTATATCATCTCCAAATCTATTTTATCATATACTAAAAATAAGATTTTAACTCTAATTGTAGATTTAACAATATATTTGTAATCTACATTATGATTGTACCTAATAATTATTCTCTAACTAATTCATTAAGTATTCATCTTTTTGTCTTAAATCATAACTATTTATAAACTATACCAAAATGTTTATGCAATGTATGTACCAATAAATATATGCTATGCATGGTTATTTATGGTTGGGGTGTCACATTCTCCCCTCTTTTAAAGAATTTCGTCTACGAAATTCAATACCTGGTTTCTCAAATAAGTGAGGATATCAGCGTCTCATATTCTCTTCCATCTCCCGGGTAGCTTCTTCCCTTGAGTGATGTCTCCATAACACTTTTACTAAAGGAATTTCTCGATTCCTCAATTGTTTCGTCTTGTGGCCAATAATCTCTATTGGTTCTTCAACATACGTCAAATTCTTAGCAACTTCAATCGGTTGATCACTCAGCACATGTGTAGGATCTGATATGTAGCACCTAAGCATACTCACATGAAACACATTATGGATTTGAGACAATTCTAAAGGCAACACCAATCTATATGCTAGTGGACCGATTCGTTCTAGTATCTCATATGAACCAATATAACGAGGAATCAATTTAACTTTTTGCTCAAACTGAATGACTCTTTTCCAAGGTGAAACATGAAGGAAAACCTTTCGTCGACATTGTACTCCATTTCTCTTCTATGTTGATCTGCATAACTCTTTTGTCTGTCTTGAGCTTTCTTAAGTCGACTTTTCACTATGTTTACTTTGTCAACGATTTCTTGAAGTAGTTTAGGTCATTCGAGAATTCTCAAACCTTCTTCATCCCAAAATATCAGACTTCTACACTTTCTTCCGTATAATGCTTCATAAGGTTCCATTCTGATGCTACTATGGTGATGGTTATTATAAGCAAACTCCATAAGTGGGATATATTTGTCCCATAAACCTTGACACTAAAGTACATAAGCTCGCATCATATCTCCAAGTGTTTGAATTGTCCTTTCTGATTGTCCATCCGTCTGAGGGTGGAAAGCTGTACTAAAACTCAATTTAGTTCCTAATGCTATTTGTAAACTTTCCCAAAAATGAGAAGTGAATATTGGATCTCTGTTAGATACAACAAATAAAAGAACACCATGTAGTCTCACAATCTCATCAATATATTTCCTGGCCAATTGTTCAAGTGTAATACCCGATTTGATCGGAAGAAAATATCCTGATTTTGTGAGCCTATCTACGATTACCCAAACTGCATTATTTTTCCTTGATGTCTTAGGCAAACCTATCACAAAATCCATCATAATATTTTCCCATTTCCATACCAGTATCCGCAAAGGTTGAAGTTTACCTGCTGGGGTTTGGTGCCCAGCTTTAATCTGTTGACAGACCAAACATTTTGAACAAATTCAGCTACATCCTTTTTCATCCTCGGCCACCAATAATGCGCTCACACTGAATGATACATCTTTGTCACTCCAGGATGCATAACATATGTTGCATTATGCATCTCATCTAAAATCTCACGTCGTAGTTCGCCAATATCTGGAACACACAGTCTGCCATTTAATGTCAATGTATCATCTTTGAATGCAAAAAAAAAGTATCCTTTTTGTCTTTAATCTTCTCAATAATGGCTAATAATTTGGGAGTTTGAGGCTGTGCTTCTTGGATTCTTTCTTTCAAAATAGGCTAAATTTTTAGTGTAGCAAATAGAGCTCCACAAGTATCGATGCTCAATTCAACATTTAAAGTTTTCAAATCAATCAAGGAGGGTAAATAGGATACCTAAAGACATGCTAAACTGCTAGTTGCTTTTCTACTCAAAGCATCGGCTACCACATTTGCCTTTCCTGGATGATACTCGATCGTACAATCATAGTCTTTTAACAATTCTAACCATCTTCGTTGCCTCAAATTCAATTCTTTTTGTGTCAACAAGTATTTCAAACTTTTATGGTTAGTGAATATTTGGAAAGTTTCTCCATATAAATAATGTCGCTGGATCTTCAATGCAAAAACTACTGCAGCAAGTTCCAAATCATGTACTGGATAGGACAACTCATACAGTCTCAATTGATGTGAAGCATAAGCAATCACTTTTCCATGTTGCATTAATACACAACCCAGACCTGATGTGATGCATCACTGTATACCACAAAGCCACCAGCACCTGAAGGTATCACTAATGCTGGCGCTGATTTCAATCGTTGTTTTAACTCATCAAAACTTTGTTGACATGCATCTAACCACTAGAAAGCAACATTCTTCCTTAGCAATCTGGTTAGTCGTGCTGCTATAATAGAAAATTCCTCAATGAATCATCGGTAATATCCAACCATATCAAGGAAACTTCTTATTTCTAAAACATTCTTTGGTGCCTGCCATTTAAGAACTACTTCAATTTTTTTTTGGATCCACTTCAATAACACAGCTAGAAACCACGTGTCCTAAGAAAACAACATAATCTAACCAAAATTCACATTTGCTGAGCTTAGCATACAACTGTTTTTCTCTCAAAATTCACAACGCAATTTGCAAATGTTGTTCATGCTCATCTCGAATGTTTGAATAAATCAAAATATTATCAATAAAGACAATAACAAACTGGTCGAGGTAAGGTTGGAATAACTTATTCATCAAAGACATAAATGCTGCTGGAGCGTTGGTTAGTTTAAAAGGCATCACTAGAAACTCGTAGTGACCATATCGTGTTCTAAATGCAGTCTACGAAATATTATCTTTTGAAATCTTTAACTGATGGTAACCCGATTGCAGATCAATCTTGGAGAACACTTTAACACCCGATAACTGATGAAACAAGTCATCAGCTTGAGGCAAATGATACTTTTTCTTTACAGTCACTTGCTTGAGTTGTCGATAATCAATGCACAGTTGTAAGGTTCCATCTTTCGTTTTCAAAAATAACACAGGAGCGCCCCATAATGATACACTCGGCCTGATATAACTGTTGTCAAGTAATTGTTGAAGTTGATTCTTTAACTCTTGCAATTCTATTGGTGCCATGCAATATGGTGGAATAGATATAAGAGCTATTTCCGAAACAAGTTCAATGTTGAATTCAGTTTCTCTGTCTGGTGGTAATCCGAGCAAATCATCTAGAAATAAGTCAGAAAATTCTTGAACTACTGGAATAGTTTCAAGTTGGCTCTGTATAACTGTAGTATCAACCACATGAGGCAAATAAGCGGTGCAACCCTTCTGAATCAGCTTGAATGCATGAACCACTGAAATTAAATAGGAAGGTACAACTTGGAGTTCTCCATGAAAAACAACTGTTGATTGATCTGGAGGTTTAAAGATAACTTCCTTGGTATAACAATTAACCATAACATGATGATGAGATAACCAATCCATACCCAAAATCACATCGAACTCTCGAAAGGTCAAAATTATCAAATTAGCAGGCAAATCAGTTTCCCAATTCTAATATTACAATCAAGATAACTTGATCCACTATTACCAGGTCTCCCAGTAGTGTGCTCACACTCAATTTGTAGCCCAAAAAGCTATGGTTGTTATGCAAATGTAATGTAAATGCCGATGAAATAAATGAATGAGTTGAACCAGGATCAATAAAGCGTAAGCTTCTAAATGATAAATAAGAGCTTTACCCATAATGATTTATGGTGCTTCATTCACCTCATGGCGTGTCATGGAAAACACTCTAGCATGAGCTTGGGGTCTAGAACTCTGTGCTTCAGCTGTACCAGTACCTCTACCCATACTCATTGATCTACCTCGACCTCTACCTCTACTAGCAGCACTGCCTGCTCCACTCATCGTAGGTCTTTCTACAGTAGGCTCAGATGAAGCTCTTCCAATGCCTTTATTCTGAAGACAATCTTGATAAAAATACTCAAAATATCCACATAGATAACAAGCACAAGTCTTCATTCGACATTCACCAAAGTGTCTTTTGCCACAATAATTGCATATTGGTTGAGGACTAGTAACAACTCCACGACCTCTACCTCTAGATATGAGAGATCCCGACTTGCCTCCTCTAAAACTCAAAATAGGGATATTTCAGCGACCACTTGATAGCTTACTAGACTTTCCAACAGAATTACCTCGTCCTCTCTTTGCCCAGGGTAAAACCTCATGTCTTTCCTTTTCCAATCTTTTTGCTCTGATTGGTACAACTTGAAGTCTAGCATAACTCTCTAAGTCTGTAGTGGTGAGCTTGCAATGAATCCCATATTTTAGGCCCTCTTTAAACTGTCGACATTTGTCTTTCTCGGTGGCAATAAAGTTCAAGGCATAAGCTGACAATTGATTAAACTTTATCTCATATTCAGCAACTGACATATATCCTTGCTTTAGATTCAAAAATTCCTTCCTCTTTTCATCTTTAAAGATATCAGGAGCATAATTATTTTTAAATTCCCGAACAAAATCTTCATAATTTAACACGAGAGGATAAACCTGACTATTGGGAATAGTCTCCCACCAGCTCCAAGTTGCACCCTGTAATAGTGACGTAGCATAATCATATTGATCAATGTCTCGCAAGCGCACAAGAATCGATGTAGTAATAAAACCCTTGGAGTATTCCTCAAGTGTTGAATCCACAGGGAACGTGTACTAGTTAATGATCGAAAAACAAAAGAAAGTAATAAAAATCGAGATTTTGAGTTGTAAGGGGGTTGGTTTAAAAAAAACATAAAACGAAAATAACAAAGTAAGCAAAAGCGTTTGGAACGTTGAGAAGTAAACAAAGACTCCTAATTACTAAATCAATAAAATGGGTTTTTACGGATTGAGTGTTCTGTCCGCAAGACTAACTCGATGCCTCTCTCGAGGTCACTCAAATCGTACCTAAAATTGCCTAGGAGGGTCCGTTCGACCTCACCTAGCCCAACTAGGCCCATTAAGTCCTTTGAGGAATTTTATCGACCACCTCACATGCATATCATATGTCTATCCTAAATCATGCAAGTTCAATGCTTGTGGACATCACCTAGCCTTCATCTCTCAATCCATCAACTATGTTTATCAAAACTACCATCAAGGTGATCAAACTCAACAATTGTCAATTAAAACAAGCTATTAAATCGAATCCAAGGGCATTCATTCAACTAGACAACATAAAGCACAATACCCAAAAATCAAACTTCAAATATTGAACATAAACCACTAAACCCATTCATAAATATAACAAGTATTCATTAAAATTACAACTCAAATTCCAAACACAAAACCTAAACTACCATTGTTTAATGAAAATAAAAATAAAAACTAACCTTAAAACAAAACCATAACACCAAACACAAATTGAGAAATGGAATGCAAAAGGGGAGTGGGTTTCCTTTTCAAGAACATAGGTCTCTTCAAGGAGCCCCCTTTCTTCCTCCTCCTCCAGTCTTCTCTCTCTCTTCAAGCTTTGATGGTGAGTGTGGATGTTTAAGGATGCATAAAATGGTGTGTGAAAGGAGTATTTATAGGCTCTCCATGTCCCAAATACCCTAGCATATTTCTTCCAAAAATCCTTCTAAACATGCCTTTGGTCCCCACAAATTTGGTTTCTTCCATCATTTCTCTTTCCTCCCTTGAAGTGTGTCACGACCGTGACAAAAATATACCCACGAATGAGTGCCACATTTCCCTTGTGTCATGGCCATGATGGAGGCTGTGAATAGTGTCACAGTCGTGACACTTCTCTGGAGGTGTTCCCTTCATTTTTCATGTGTCACGGCCGTGGCACTTGAACCTCATGGCCATGACACCTGAATTTGCTTCGTTTTTTTCATGCTTTCATGTGATGGTTCAAAGCCAGTCCATTTTGCATATCTTTTTCACTCATTTCCATCCAAATTCATGCAAATCAATCACCCTACAATAGAACACGAAAAGATAATAAATTCGTGTACAAATAAATACATTTAGGGCCAAAATGCTATCAATTTATACTTGAATTAATATGTAAGTTTAGTATACATCACATATCATTCCACAGGTGTGCAATACATTTGATTCAAAATCCTTTCTGTATGTTTAAACGATGTTTTTGCAACCAAAGGATCGGTTGTATCGAAGAATTCCTCAGCACCTTGTTTTCTAAGTTTATCATATCGTCTATTTGGCCTCTTAGTTGGCTGAGGTAGGAAACCATTTAAATCAAACCTTTCTTTAGGATAAGGTGGGGGCATATGATGCACTATAGGAGTAATATGAAACAGCTGGACCCTCTCCCCTCAGTTGATCATAGTAGTCACCTCGATCACCAGCTTCTAAATGCTTATATGAAAAGAAACATAAACATGTTACTATGGGATATTATGCCATGATTAGGTATGCAATGTATGCATATGCCCAATGAATCATATCCCTGTTTTGATACCAATAAATGTGTCACACCATATTCTATACTATATCCATATTATAATATGAAATTACAACAACAAAAATATATTTATAAATATCATTCACATCCAAATGTACAAATGAAAATTTTCAAGAAAGCATATAAATGATACAAATAAATATACATAAAATACTCTACATTTCCTATCAGAACTATATGTACAATTATAAAAAAATGCAGAGGAGAGAGAGTGTGGGACCCAGCAAAACGACTTGTGCTCCATATGTATATGCAATAGTCAATTAGCCTCATGCTTGATCAACTTTCAAAAAAAACTGCATGCGCTAGAGACCTAGAAAAATATTATCACTTTATATGAGTTGCTACTCAATGAGAGAAACTATTATCAGTAAATCCACATATAGTATACACATCCAAAATATATTATACACATAATATGCAATAGTACGAGTAAAAGAAATTCCAATTTACATTGAGCTTGGCCAAAACATGATAAGTCTCAACCCAGGTCTATGGAGACATATAGTCTCGAAACTATAAGCCAACTGATGATCGATCTGTAAACTATAAGAGACATTAAGTCTCAAATCATGTACTGTATCTGTGGAGACGTTTAGTCTTGAAACTATAGTCAGCTGACGATCGATCTGTGAACTATAAGAGACATTAAGTCTCGTATCATTTGAACTATAAGAGACGTCTCGGATCATTTATGTACTATAAGAGATCTTAAACATGTTGGCCAAGTCTGCCTTTTAAGTCAATAATGCTAGTGACAAATCAATTCAATCATCAATCAAACTATGCATATAAACGATATTTGCAATTGCAAATCATATAATTTCTTTATTTTTGGCATCAAGACAGGCCAAGTCATATTCACTGTGCATGATAAACGAAGTCATATTCGGTGAGTCCATATCATATTCCATGCATTTGTCTATAGCTGATTTTCAACAATGCATATATCATACACGTGTCACTTGTAAATAATACCAATATCTCATATATTTGCACGTGTAATAAGCAATTCATTCCACGTTATCACATATTCACACATCAAGACAGAGTATCAATTTCAACGCATATCATTGCATATAGCAAACGAATGGAGACACCTCCAATTTCTACTCATCTGAGCCTCTACTATACGTGTCACATACTAAGGACTTCTAGTTCCCAAATCTATGACTATTCAGATCCTATGAGTCTATAAAATATTAAAAAATACATTTATCAATATCAAGTACATTGTTTATAAAATTATAGATTAGTCCCTAGAGCATTTTTCTTAGTTTTGCTTCAATTAAGCAGTCTGTGTTCTTTTCAACATTTTTGGAGTTACAGACATGCAATGAATATGATATAAATTACATAATAAAATAGACATATGAATGTTTTGTACATATAAAATAGAAACCCTGATTTAATTTCTACAATTTATAGTGAATTTCGGAAGTTAGCCTTGTCACTGCCATAATCCAGTTACAGGACAGACTGGGCATTACAGAGTTTTCTGACTATAGTTCATTCATTACGAAATTAAATGGAGACCTACAAATTGGAAAATAAACTAGACACATGTATCTTTCCAATGGTATAAATCGCGTTGTCTAATTCCACCTAAACAAAATGCAGTGAAATTATCAATTGAAACTACAAAATTAAACAGGGTAGACAGACCTATCCCTAGTCTTTTATTCATAACTTCCTCTACAGTGATCCAAATAAATAAAAGTATGTTGTTTTAAAACCTAGATGCATATATCCATGTTTCTGAAAAATATCAAATTGTAATTCAAAATATAAAAGTCTCCGTATATTTTAGAACAGAACCTATAGTCAAATGTTATTCAATGAAACATTCAGTCAGACCAACCTGATTTAAACAAGTATAACTCCATTCACACACAGAAATAAGCTGAGCCCTTTTACAGATAGTTATAATACATGCTGGTATACAAGTTTTAAGTTTTAAACATCTCCTAATTCAGCCTCTAAGGGTTCCAAAAGCGTAGTACAAACAGGCTGTTCAGATAATAACCTATATCAGAGCAGTTCAAACCTTTTCAACCGTAGATTTCAAACGCCATCAAATCATACCAAGCTGTTTTACAGGCATGTACATGACATCCAAATAGACAAATTTTATTCTTTATTCTTGCCACAATTATTTCTCTAAGTATTTCAAAAATAAGAAGCAATCAGACTGTAATTAGGAGTTTTTAAGTTTCCAGATTTACCTTAAGCTTGTTCTTGGTTAGATGCTATGATGAAGGATGATTTCCTATGTGCGAATATGCTGTACAGTGATGGAAGATTCAAGCTTTGTGTAGGTTTTAGTTTCGGTCTTTGTGTGTGTGACTAAGCTAAACTTAGGAATGTGATGATGACTGCCGACTTATACATCTTTTCTTATCTTCAATTTTTCTATGGCCTTCTAATTGTTATGTTGATTGGTTGTTTTGGGCAGCTGCAGATAAACTTAGGAGTTGATGTTCTACTTAATTATGATGTTGAGGAGACTAAGTGTAGCTACAGGTAAGTGCTTAATTCCTTTTATATCAATACCAAAACAATTTTATCCATTAGTCCCATTTTTTTTCCTTTGTTGTCTTTCTATTCCATTTATTTATTTTATTACATGAGCTTTCTTTTTAATTTGATCCTATATATCATCTCCAAATCTATTTTATCATATACTAAAAATAAGATTTTAACTCTAATTGTAGATTCAACACTATATTTTTAATCTACGTTAATTACGACTATATGATTGTACCTAATAATTATTCTCTAACTAATTCATTAAGTATTTATCTTTTTGTCTTCAATCATAACTATTTATAAAAAATACTATACCAAAATGTTTATGCAATGTATGTACCAATAAATATACGTTATGCATGGTTATATAGGGTTGGGGTGTCACATTGATTGTGTAAAATATGTTCCATTGTGGTCGACTCATTATCAAATCCTTCTTTATTTGTCACTGAACAAAAACCACTTGGTTTAGGAGTCTTTATACTGGGTTAATTTTATCTATTACCACTAAACTTTAAGGATTTTTTTACCTATGGTCATAAAACCACATTTTTCTCAACATGGTGATTACAATTGGGAGTTTTGTTTATTGATAGTCATTATAACCATTTTATTTGAATTTTTTGGCAAGTTCAGTGATGTAGCTGCCACATCGTCATGCCATGCCACTAAAAAAAATGATACTGAACAACAAAAAGAAATAAAGATTAACAACTTCAAATAGCTAATCATGATAACAAACAAACATTTAAATTGAACCTGCAAAAAAAAATTGAACTTGCGAAAATATCACAAACATACATATTAAAAAATTAATTAGCTCAATAAAAAATTAAACTTCAATAAAATATGTTTGTGATATTTTGACAGGTTCAGTTTTTTTTGGCAGGTTTAATTTAATATTTGTTTATTGTCATGATTGACTATTTAAAAATTTTTATTTTTTTTTGCTATTCAATATCACTTTTTTTTTGTTGAGTGACATGACATGATGATATGACAGCCACATCACTAGACTTGCTGGAAAATTCAATTAAAATGGTTGTAGTGACTACTAGTGAACAAAAATCCAAATCTTAGTGACCATGTTGAACAAAATGTGAGTTTTGTGAGCATAGATAAAAATACTTAAAGTTTAGTGACCATAGATAAAATTAACTTTGTTTATGCTCCCAACCGCATCATTACCAATACTTCCATAAAAAAAAGACTCCAAACCAAGAGTAGCCAATTCATCTTTTAATGGAACCAAATTAATCAACCCGACTGTAAAATCAAATAATTTTTTTTAAAAAATAAATAAATACCAAACACAGTAAATACAACATATAACAAGATTCAACAACATAAACAACAAAAATAAACACTATATAAACAACTTCTTCTTCTTGTTGTTGTTGTTGTTCTTATTGTTGTTATTATGCCAACGTGACAACTCTATGATTCTGGAATTTCTAATAACTTAACAAGGTTTTGACTTTTGTTTTTCTCCAAATTTTCAGTAAAGTCTAAAAAGGGTTTTTGGAACTTCTGATAAGATGGAACGTTTTTTTGAAGGATTTTACTTTGTTTTTGAAAGTATATCAGTCTTGGTAAAGTTCTAAAATGTTTTTGAAAGGTTTTACTTAGTTTCAGAATGTTTTTTTTGCATGTTGTTTGCTTTGATTGGGAACGTTTTCGAAATGGTTTTCGAACGCTATTATGTATTAGTGTGTATATATGTATACGTACTCACTTATATCTGCATGTGATATTTTTGAAAAAAGAAAAAAAAAGCACTTACACTTCCAGCATCGTGACTGAATAATTCAATCCTCAATTTATCAAATGACTTGCTCTCTTAGCAAGACCGCTTGACCATCCTTGGACAATTATCACTTGATCTAACAGAAAATCGGCCTTCCACAAATGGATAGCACTCAAAAAACCACACTTGAAGATATAAAACAAAATGTTTGATAGAATAATAGAACTATTTCTTCTTGCATTTAGATCATCCTTCCATGACATCAACCTTCTGTGAAGCTCACGAACAGTCTCCAAAAATATTTCCCTCCCCCAACAATAATTTTGGAATCCCTTTGACTCAAAAATATTAAAATTACTATGGCGTACCTTATTGTTTGTGGGGCCAAACAATAAGTAGCACTCCAAAAAATATAAAAACAACAAGCATCACTGCATCCAGATCAGATGAAAAGTTTCTGCAAATAAAAACTTGCTCCAGCAACCCCTTGGTTATACCAAAAACTTATGCCTCAACGTTGGTTTCTCAATTCTATAACCACTTTTTATCTCGTTTGAAGAAATATTCAGCCCTGTCACAATTCTGAACTCACCCAAATCAAATCGAAGAGAACAACCCGACACCTTTACCTAAAACTCATTCTCATTTGACTGTTTTATCTCCTTTAACAACAAACTATGCACTAAATTTAATTATAACGTAAATGGCTTCAGTTTGAGAAAATGATCAAAATAGGTCATTGAAAACATCTCCAACTATTTTGGACTTAAAACACTCATAATGTTATCCAAAATAGAATCGTTGTTAAACCCATCATGTACAATTCTTGCTGGCAAGCGATGCTCAGGTAAGATATAACACTCCCCTTCCTACAAAAAACAAACGCATGATATAAATACACCAAAGTTAAACATATTAGAAAAACAAATCTTGAGAAAAAAAATTATAACAAAATGAAACAAAAAAATACTTTAACAATAGGAGCAACATAAACCTTTTTCTTTTCCTGAAAGCAACATGTAAACAACATTCAACAAAACATATAAACAAAATATCAACAACATATAAATAATGTTCATCAACAACAAAATATCAACAATATATAAAACAACAAACAAACAACATATAAACAATGTTCAACAACATATTAAAAACATATGGGGCAATTACTATGGCATCCTTATGTTTTATTATAATCTCTCATTACGTCCCTAATCTTTGAAAATGCTCCTATTGCACTCTGCTTGTATAGTGTGTCAATCTAAAACACACTCTGAATACCTTATCTTTGTATCACAAATTCTGCACAAAACATTTATATGCAAAATGGAAGGAACAAATATCAGGATAAGATACTCAGTATGTGTTCTGGGCTGAAGCCGTTTACAAGCAGAGATGTAATAGGAGCCTTTTCAAAATTTAAGGATGCAATGAGAGATTAAGATAAAACACAAGGACACTAATGTGATTGCCCCAAAAAAATATTAACAAAACATAAACAACAAACAAATAATATATAAACAATATTAAAAAACATATAAAAAAATGTTCAACAACAAATAAACAACGTTCTACAACATATATATAACATATCAACAATATATGAACAATGTTCAAATAACATATCAACAACATATCAAACATTTTCTTACCCTTCCAAACAAGCAGATGAAGACAATAAATTATATTACGTGAAAATCAAGAACATAGAAAATGACAATATCACATAAACATACCTTTCCAACCCCATATTCCCCAACAACCTTCTTTTTCCCCTTTTTCACATATCTACTAATTTTTCTTATCTGTAACAAAGAAAAAACACAAAAAAACTAATATTAAACAAAATAAACCATGCAAAACTACAAATCAAAAATAAATAAAACTAAAAATAACCTTCAAACTTCAATCCAACAGCGAGAGACTTCTTAGAAACAACAACACTCTTCAACACTCTTCAGCGAGAGACTTCTTAGAAACAACAACACTCTTCAACAGCAGACTTCTTAGTCAGGCTCCGTCTACGTGCTTTGTTTGTCTCTTCTGCGTGCGTAGAGTTTCTCTTTGAAGATCACATTTTTGCTCTTCAACGTGCTTAGACGAATGCTCAACATGCCTAAGCTCTTGCACATTTTCTCCTCATCGATCTGGATGCTCGTCAACATGCGTTGAACTTTCTGCTGTGTGCGTAGAGAAAGACCTGATGCTTTCTGCCTTCACTGACATGCATGTCTATATGCCTTGTTCATCCTTCAACGTGTCTCTGCGTGCCCTGACCTTTTCCTCATCAGTCTGATTCCTCGACAACGTGCGTTGATGACATACTGCGTGCGTTAATAAACACATGAAACCACTGCATTTGATTTTCATCCATTGTACGTCATTCAACGTCCTTTGGTTCCATCTCAGCGCTCCTTAATGCCATTTTCATCATGATCAACATGCACTAAAGACCATTAATGTGCGTTGTTGATGAATATCATCAAGTCTGCAACTTTGCACCTTTTTTCATGGATGTTTTGTATTCATCATCATAAAAACTGAACTCAACAATATATTTTTCTCTGAAAATTATAACCCATAGTGAGTCTTGCTTTGTGTATTCCTGCCAAAATAATTTCATGAAAAAAGCAATGCTACATTCATAAAGATTGCGCAATCTGAGGCTGTTATTTCCTTAGGTTGGCGCACATAATGCCATTTAAATAAATATATTTTTCCCACTCTCCTTATGTCACGACCCGACATAAGCACAAAGCTGTCCTTAACCAACATCCAACAACTAGTAGGCTTCTAACCACCAAGCCCAAAAGTTCAAGACTGGGTTACTTAAGTAGCCAGGTCCTTCTACTTATAAACCTTTCCATCCATATTCACTTATCCGATGTGGGAGCACAAAGCTACTACACAACATGTTACTTGACCTATTAGCTTTAACTGCCTGCTTTGGTGGGATGTTACACCTTAACTCATCCTCTCCAACAAGAGGAAATTTGGACATAATTTTTCAATATGGAGCATATTCGCCTTTGGAACGCAAGTTGTTTGCATTGTATAGAGCATAATCGATAACAACACAGATTGAACCAAAACAAATCTGCCCACCATTGAGAGATTATGAGCTATCCAGGATGTTAATCTCTTTAAAGCCTTATCGTCCATGGCTTGATAGGTGTGCTTATTCACACGTTTGTGAATAATCGGCACCCCTATGTAACGCCATAGTTCTTCACCCGGAGGCATGCCTAACGTAGCATTGAGAATTCTAGCTTCCCTGGGTTAGACATTCTTGGAGAAAAAAATAATACATTTTTCCTTGCTCACTACCTGAGCAGAAGCTTCATATAAATGGTTGAGAATACGATTCCCCATTTGAGTCATGGTCCAATTTGCCTCAGCAAATAACAATAAATCATCAGAAAAAATAAGTAGTGAAAAGGCATGCTATTCCTATTTAGGCGCACTGGCTCCTAGTTCTGGGTCTGTCTTTGCACTAGCATAGAATGGGAAAATCTCTCAATGCACAAAACAAAAATATAGGGTGAGATTGGATATCCCTGTTTTATTGCTCCGGTTGGCCAAAATTTGTATGTAGGAGTGCCATTCCACAGGACCTGGGTAGAAGAAGAGCTAATGCAGAGCATTATTATTCTTGTGAAGTTTTTTGGGAAATGGGCTTCTCGGAGAATGTCTTTGATGAACTCCCACCGAAGCCTGCCATAAGCTTTTTACAAGTCGATCTTAAAAGCCATAGTCTTTTGCTCATCCTTTTTTCTGTATGAAGTGAACCACCTCTTGAGCCAAAATGATGTTATCTATTATATTCCTTCCCGGAATGAAGCTAGATTGGCCATCACAAATGATCCTGTGAAGAATCTAATTCATTCTATTAGCAAGAACTTTAGTAATAGTCTTATAAGTCACATTACAAAGACTGATGGGTTTGAATTGGGTAAGGTTCTCAGGACTGTCTACTTTAGGAATCATAACCAACAACGTAGAATTTAGTTGGTCAAGAAATGTCCCTTTATAAAAGGCCTCATTGACTACTCCGGACACGACCTCCCAACAATACCCTATTGGTTTAGGTAGAAGAATGCATTTTGATCATCTTCCCCTACTGCTTTATTAGGCCCCATTTCAAGGATATCTTATTTGACCTCCTCCTCCAAAATGGGCTCATCAAACTTCTTCATTTGCACCTCAGAAAAAACCAGGAATGCCCATTTGACATTGAACTCAGGAAGTTGTCCTACTTCTTTAGTAAACAGGTTGAAAAAGAAATCCACAGCCCTTTGACGTAGCTTATCCTGGTCATAACACCAATTCCTACTATCCAACTTTAGCATACCTATTCTATTACAGTTTTGGTGAGCCCTTGTTTTATTATGGAAGTATTTGGTATTTTTATCCCCAAGGTGAATCCAGTCCGCTCTAGCCTTCTGTTGTCAATCCAAACACACTTTGAATACCTAATATTTATATCACAAATTTTGCACAAAGCATTTATATGAAAAATGGAAGGAACAAATATCAGGATAAGGTACTTAGTATGTGTTCTAGGCTGAAGCCATTTACAAGCAGAGATGTACTATGAGCCTTTTCAAAATTTAAGGATGCAATGAGAGATTACGATAAAACACAGGGACACTAATGTGATTGCCCCAAAAAATATTAACAACATATAAAAAACAAACAAACAATATATAAACAATGTTCAAAAACATATAAAAAAATGTTCAACAACAAATAAACAACGTTCTACAACATATATATAACATATCAACAATATATGAACAATGTTCAAATAACATATCAACAACATATCAACCATTTTCTTACCCTTCCAAACAAGCAGAAGAAGACAATAAATTATATTATGTGAAAATCAAGAACATAAAAAATGACAATATCACATAAACATACCTTTCCATCCCCATCTTCCCCACCAACCTTCTTTTTCCCCTTTTCACATATCTACTAATTTTTCTTTTCTGTAACAAAGAAAAAACACAAAAAAACTAATATTAAACAAAATAAACCACGCAAAACTACAAATCAAAAATAAATAAAACTAAAAATATCCATCAAACTTCACTCCAACAGCGAGAGACTTCTTAGAAACAACAACACTCTTCAACTTCTTTATCTTCATTGCCAACATCTGATCGTCATTGTCAATAGAAGCCTCAAGAAGACGCTTCGACCTAACAGGGGTAAACACATTCACATTGGATTCCAGAGCACAAGATAGAGACTTCGACATTTAAAATGATTTAAAAAAGTTAAAATAACCAGAAAACCATAACAACAAACTCATCGTAACAAAAATAAAATGAAGAGAAACATTGAACAAGAGAAACGAAATGAAACGAAGAACACTCACCGTAACAAGCAAGGAAAAAAAGCATGAATGAAAACGGAACAAAGGCCACAAGAACAACATAGAACAACAAAACCTAGAGAACAGAGAGAACAGAAGAACAAGAGAAACGAGAGCACTAGCAGAGCAAGAGAAACCGTTTCGACTTCTAATTGAATTTGAAAACCCTACAAAACCATAACCTAACAAAAAATAATTTGGCGGAATTTTTTTTTCAGAATTAAACATTTAATGTTTTACATTAGTAATTGGAAAAACATGAAAAAAGACTAAAAAAAGAATAATTACCGCCGCCAACAACCCAAAACGACACGCACCAGAAACGTGAAAACGACACCGTTTCATATAAAAGTGCAAAAAATATAACTGAAGAATACATGAATGAAAGAATATGTGAAAGTCAATATATAATAAATGTAAGTTGATTGTATGACACCGCTAGTCCGAAATTTTAGAATGTGAATGAAAGAATACGTGAAAGTCAATATGTAATAAACATACGTTGATCGTATGGAATAAATATTAGAAACTATTCCTAGTGAATTGAGTAACTTTCTTTTTAATTTTTTTTTTACAACAACAACCACTGAAAATCTTGATAGCTAAACTAAACAGGGTGTTTTTCGCTTTTCTTGCATAATTGGCAGAAAATGCATCCTATCACTAATGGTTAAACATAGGGAGGGCACCGCCCAATCTATGCTTCATTTAGTGACCATATTCGGCTTAACCATCCTCGTTAATTTAGTGTTTTTATCAACAACGACACTCACATGCTACACCAAACTAAGCTTCCTTTCGATGGATCATTTAATCCTTGTTTTTCTTCTCAATCAATCAATAGACTTGTAATTTATTGGTATTTGTGTCAATTATAGCATTCAAAGATCATGAGTTTTTTTTTTTCCCTCAAACAATCAATAAATTTGTAATTCACTGATTGTAAGAATTCTGTTCCTGTTACGACAAATGAGGCAAACTGCACTCCTGTAACAAAAGCCGATAAAGTAGAATCCAGTCCAACGTTGGCGTTGGCCGAACAAGTTATTCCAGATACTCCAGCAAGAGACAGTGGTTCATGAATTCTGCACTTCTAACCTATATTACTGATCTCGAAAAAACGTAGCAAACTAACAGATGGTGTTTATGAAGTGGATGTAAGTAAATATTTAGTTGTTGCCTGGTACATCTTTGAACTCCTCGTCCAAGCTACGCACGAGAATGTAACAAAGAATCTCATAGTTGAATTAGGTTTAAGGTCTTTGAGTTTATCCTTTTCATTAACTTTCTATAATCAGTTTGGCGGATATGTTCATTTAGTGTACAATATTTTTAGCATAATCATTAATGTGAAATGGAATCCTTTCTTTTTCTCCGACAGCTCCAGTCCGATGATAATGAGGTAATGGCATTAGTCACTTTCAGTGATTATCTGTTATATGGTATGCATTGGTTTGATCTAAGTTCCTATAATTAATGCTTAACCATCCTCCTTTTTTGTTGATTCAATTCTTTTAAATTGAAACAAATGTCGCCTTTTTTTAGTGTTTTTATCAACAACGACACTCACATGCTACACCAAACTATGCTTCCTTTCAATATATCCTTTAATTATTTTTTTCCCCCTCAAAAAATCAATAGATTTGTAATTTATTGGTAATATGTCAACTTTAAAATTTAAGGTCTTGAGTTTTTTTTTTTCTCATACCTATCAAAGTTTTGGTTTCATGGCTTTGGCAGGAAGCCTATCCCTAGGCCTTGTAAGCTTAGTGCAATCAATTTAGTACTGAATATAATCTAGTACTGAACACTCAACGGCACAAATTTAATGCAATCAACCATAATTCAACTGTATGATTGAGAAATATCATCCCATGAAAGTGGCAAATATCATTTTGTACGGAAATACTTATTAAATAAAAATATGTATTGATAAATTAACGAAATAAACGTGGAAACTATACATAAATAATCAACCATGAAAGTGAATTTATAAATCACTGATAACAATCACTATTCAAATAAAATCTACATTCTTTTCAATTCAAACGGGGCTGGTTTTTGATTATTCATAAGTTTCATCAATGTGAAATTAATATATGCATGTCACTTGAGGAAAAATCGTAAACACGATCATGGACCACGTAAAAAGATATGCCACATGTCTCTTTAATTTGGACCAATTTTTGCAATTATTTTATTAATGGTCAAGTAACGTATATTTTTCTCTTACAGTTTGAATCTCCTTGTATTTTTTTTTTGGAAAAAAAAAGCTCAATGCTGTATATGGGAGCAGTAAATTGGAAGAGCAACCAATTGTATTGCACTGATCAAATGAATTTTGTTTAGTTTTGGTAATTGATATATCATGAAAAAATTGGAGACGTGCTTGCTTTTACCATTTCTTCAATTATCGTATCTTAAACATTAACACTCTAACCATTTTTTTTAACTAAAAAAGTCACCCATTTGTTCGATAATCTAGTTAGACTAATCTTTCGGCCAGATAGTACTTCTTATTTTCGACTCTGCTAGGCAAATCCCAGAATAAGAAATGGCAAAAATAATCTTTTATTAATACCTCAAAAGAAATACAGATCAAATAGAATTACAAAACTCGCTCATAAGAAACACCTATGGCATCACTGCAAATTAAGCTAATGATCTCATTTGGAGGGGCTGCGAGAACATGAACCCCTATTTGGCAAAAATGTCCAAGTTTGGAAATCTTGTCTGCCACCTGATCGCCTTCTCTAAATATATGCGCAACTGAGACTTGCCAATGCCTGCAAATAATGTCTTTGATTGCTTTAATCAACGCCCAAATTCTATTAATAGAAACGTGTTCTTTGTTTATCATCTGAATTGTCCATAGATTGCTGTGAGCTCTACTTGAAGTACCGAGCAACTACCCAGCTTCATCATAAAGCCAGTAATCCAATCCTCATTAGACCTGTAACGTGTCACCCATTTCGATGGTACTCGACTGTAGTTAGGTTTGATTTTGATTTTTGATTTGGAGTTTGACTCTTTAATTTGGTGTATTAGGTGATGAATGTTGATAGATTTAAGTTGATTTTTGTCCCCTTGATCATGTTAGACGGTCTTGCAATCGAACAAGGTGTTTTCGGCTAGAAAAGCCGCATTCTTGGAGCACACGGACGTGGACATGGTCAA
>CAODLS013564506.1:0-12118 GCA_948243855.1 Flueggea neowawraea | reverse complement strand
TTACAGCGACTCATTGATTATGCTCATTCTACAGGTGAATAACCGCAAGCCTTATCATAGTGTTAATTTTGTTATTGCACATGATGGTTTCACATTGCGTGATCTTGTTTCATATAATTTTAAGGTACTCAGAAAAGTTTAAGGCTATTTATTTGATTCAGAGCATTAAATAGACTCCAGTTTTTCATCTTATGCTTATTGGTTTTGCAGCATAATGATGCTAATGGAGAAAGTGGAAATGATGGTAGCAATGACAATTTCAGTTGGAATTGTGGTTATGAAGGTAAATTTTTGATGTTATTCTCAAAATTTATTTTACTTATCTGTATCTTTGATTATTACAGCCAATCAAACAAGTTTTAAACAATTTGGCATTTGCTACCACTCAAGGATACAATTTTTCACATAATATGCATTTTCCTTCTTTCATGTGGATCTAAACTTGGTATTTGGTTTCAAAGTTCAAAACAGTCTGCCAGTTGTGATCTTGTTTCAGTTATTTGGAAAAGAATCTATTTGATCGAGTAGTGACTTTTTTATTCTATGTTATTTTATTTTATTTTATTTTATTGTAAGATGGTAATCATGATTATTCTACAATTTTGACAGGAGAAACTAATGATCCAAATGTTAAAGCATTACGTTCCCGGCAGATGAAAAACTCTCATCTGGCACTAATGATATCTCAGGCAAGTACAAATCTGTCAATTTACATCATATGTATAATAATAATTTTAGTTGTTATCAAATAGGAATGTATAGAAGGTGTTTCACTGATTATCTGGTTTGGGTTACTAGTTCTAATTTCACATGTAAGATTGAAATACATATTTTTGTGGTGCTATTACATTAGGGTGGTTTATAACAGACTTTACGAAGCAGTGCATCTCCTGTAATTTATTGATGAGCAATTTATTGTATTCTTTGATGTCATTTTCATGTGCCTTCTAACTGCTTTAATAGGTTTAACATAAACTTTGTTTAGGCTGAAGAACACTTTAGGATCATAATCATGAACACAGTTCCAACAATTTGATTATAAAAGTGTGTATCATCAGGGAATGCCAATGATGCTCATGGGAGATGAATATGGCCACACTCGCTATGGGAATAACAACAGTTATGGACATGATACTAGTATTAATAATTTTCAGTGGGGAACTGTAAGTTTTCATATTTTCTTTCTTTTTCGGTTTGCGGGGAGTTTAGTCCGGTTAATGGCTAAAGACCATATTTTTCTCTCAAGGCAGTTGGATACACAAAAGAGTAGTCATTTCAGGTTTTTCGCAGAGGTGATAAAGTACCGAAAAATCCATGAAGTATTTAGTCATGAAAATTTTCTCAGCAAAGTGAGTCCTTTTTACCAGATTTTTACTCGACTTCGCCTTCTGTTTTGTGAAAATCAGCATTAGCATCAGTTTAAAAAATCATTGAAACATTACTTTTGCAGAATGATGTGACATGGCATGAGGACAACTGGGACAACTATGAAAACAGATTTCTTGCATTCACGTGAGACTTCTTAGTTCTTACTTGTCTTCTTGGTAAAATGTTGTGTTGTTTGATGTGTGTCAATAGTCTTTGCAATACATGCCTTCTCACATTTCTTGAATCCCTTGATCTGTTTATGGTTTGATGTTCTTGTCAGTCTCATTCTCCTACATCCTATTAAGAAAAGAAAAACAAAAGTGTACAGTGATCTCTTGTTTTGTGCTTCACTTCAAATGTTATGATGCATAGGCATGTAGATCACTTGATGGTTTGTGGCTGAAATAATGGGATCTGCATTGGCTATTTGAACCTGTATATTTGCATACATTGTTTATGTTTCGTTTGTTATGGACATAAAAGTATATGCTTCCCTATTATCTGTACATCTTATGGACAAAAAATTCCGTCAATTGTGCTAATTGGCTGCTCATGACAGGCTTCATGACAAAAATGGAGGTGATATATATCTGGCATTCAACGCTCACAATTTTTTCGTTGAAGTGAAAATTCCTGCACCACCATACAAGAGGTGTTGGGTTCGTGTGGTTAGTTATCATTCCCTTTGAGTGAATACAAATTTGTACATCATTAATTTGTCAGCTTATATATGTCACCTTCCATAGAATTACTTGATTATATTTTTCGATCCACTATTTGCAATTGACCTTCTGGCCGATTTGGTTATGTTTGAACTCAAGCAAACAGCAAATGACAGAAATGATATAGGCCTGATATCCTTAATTTCCATTGTGCTTGTTGTTGAAGCATTCTTGCGTGCATCCATTGTAGGTAAAATAGATTGTAAAACCTTTTCTTCTATTTTTTTTTTCTTTGTTGGATAAAATTTTGCATGTGCTCTGATGAGTTTTCAGTTCCTCCTACTTTCACCCTTAGTATACTAGCTGTGCCCTCTCTAAAATTGATTTCTGAAAGCTTAAATTCTCTAATATATTAGCATCAGATCTAGAAATGATGCTGCATGTTGCCTGGTAAGGTTATGGGATTTCCACTCCTGTGCAGAGATATAATTTCAGGATTTATTTTCTGAATGTCTGGTCCGCTGCATCATTGTTTACTATAACCTTCCATCTGAGTTCATTACTAGCTAATGTTTATAATCTGTGGACAACGGGGTAAAACCTATGTGAATTACAGGTGGATACCAATCTTGAATCTCCAAACGACTTTGTCCCTGAGGGGGTCCCAGGCATTGGGAAAACATACAAAGTAGCTCCTTACTCTTCAATTCTTCTTGAAGCTAAGATAGCATGAATTTGTGCTGCTCATCGATGAGGTTCATGGAAAGGCTTTCTCTCCTCTGGTACACGTCTCAGCTGAATAAGGCAAACGACACAGAATCCCCCATGTAATTTAGTCAATAAGGTAGCAGACAGCATGGTGTTGTATCCTGCTCACCACGTCTTTATGTTATAGCAATAGATCAAAAGATTCAGTTTGTACCACAGATATTAAAAAAGATCAAAAGATTCAGTTTGTACCGCATATATGACATTCTGCGGCGCTGGCATTGCAACATATATATCTCACATATGTTGTGTATGAGGCGCAAGACATGCGCTTTAGAGAATTACGTGCGTGAAAAGCTGAATCATTTTCTGTTTTGGTTCCCAATTCCATTGTCATAAATCACCAATTTGTGGTTAAGTCTACATGGAATGTCACAGGTTTGATAAGTGAAAAAGATGGAGAGACCACCATATGACCAGCAAAGCATCACCAACTTGCCATCCATTAATTCCTTTACAGCCAATCATCAGAGGCCGACCTGGCTGGACAATGTGGAAATGGAAATGCATTATATTGTTTCGTAAAAGAAAAGTCACGACACAAGTTCTCTGTGGCAGGTCGGTGCAGAGCCTCAATCGTGTGCGCAAGGGAAATCTTTTCATCAATGACGCGTACAACCATTAGAAAAGTACGTATCCTCATAGTGACTCACAATAAAATTTCCGAATATAGGTTTATATATATATATATATATATATATATATATATATATATATATATATATGTTTATATTTAACTTTTGAAAATTAAACTCTCGAATTTTAGTATTAGATTTATTGGTAAGTATGAGCGGCCTCATCTTGCAAGTAAACAACAACACATGATCTAAGAACCAACCTACCCACCATCATCGGTGTGGTACTGTTGACCATATCTTAGCCATATTGGTCTACAACGCGGAGACGCCTCTTTCTACAATCTTTGCTTCATACCAACTGCACTAAACGCGTTTTATTTTTAGTCTTGATTACAGGGTTAATTGGTTACATTTGAACATTCCTGTGTAAGATCATCAAATGAGCTGTGATGAAGCAAGAATGGAAACCTATTACTTTCTTTACCACATTATGGGTGTCTCTTTTATTGAATGGACGATGCAATTTGAGCTGGATGGTCATGTGATGGCTTGATAGGATGTATAATTTGTTTTTTACAACAGGATGATTGCTGGAGTTTTTGTAATCTTCCTTATTAAAGTGAAATGTTTATTTTTTGAATTTACAATTTTGTGTTAGATAAATTAATTAATTAATACTTTTTTATTTATATTTTTTTTTTTATAATTTTAATAGAGAAAGTTGCACATTAATAATAAATATTGCATCTTGATAAGAACTCCTGCAACTATTTAGTTGTAAGAAAAAATTATCCAACAAAATGAATTTCTATTATTTATTTTTATAAAAAATTGTATCATAATTGTATTTTTATTATTTAATCTCTTATTTATAAAATTCTCTCTTTTAAAAAATAAGCCAAAACTTTTGATTAAGGGTCAAGGTCAAGAGATTATGAATAAAAATAATTAATTAATAAAAGTTTCATTAGCACAATTAAAATCTAACTCCGACTAATCCTGAATAACTAATATTCAATTCATAATAATGCATATACAACCAAATAGCCAGCTTCCAATCAAAAGAGTTCAATGGATACACACGGGAAAATAGAATTAACATAGCAAAGTTACCAAATTTGGAAAAACTGAAACATCCATGTTGTGGCTGTCTCATTGACAATGATATTCCAATTATTCGACCAACAACAACACAAATTCTTCCTCTCAAGATACTTTTTTTATAGAAAATTTTAATATATAAATAAAAAATATTAATTATAAATTTTAATAAAGAAACATGGTACTTTAATAAGGAAGATTGTAAGAACTCGTGTAATCATCCGGTTATAAGAAAAAATTATCCCATTTTGTTCCTTCTAATTAACAAACTCAAAAAATTTCTATCTTTTTGAAAAAAATTTCTTGATTAGAGCAAGGCATATGCAATAAGTGGCCTCCAATCAAAATTTCTCATATGGGATATAATATTCGTGTATCACTTACTATATTAATTTTATTAATTAGAGGCGCCATTGAAGAACTTAATAATATATTTAAAACCTCGCTGGAATCCAAAGTGGTGGAAAACCAAGCCCCTATTTAATTTAATAAAAACACAAAGAACCCTCACATAAAACTATAATGATTGATTCGCGTGTCTTCCCTAATTAAAAAACGAACCAACAACGTGCTAATCATAACCGTTAAGCAGAATTTTTGTTCATTATTAATTAAAAACCACATAGATTACATACACCCTTTTTTATATAAAAAAATCTCTTTAATTTAATAATCCAAGAATCTAACTAGAAAACAAATCAACTAATTACACCTCAATGCAGAGATCCGATTCTAATTAATTCCTTAATCAACCCAAGATCAAGGAGCTTGAAATCAACGCGTTCTTGAATCACCAAACAACACGGGAAACCACATCCAACGGCTCACATTCCCCTCCACAACCACGTGTATAACTGTCTTATTAACATGACTCGAAATTACACTTCACACCACCTTTTCCGAGTCCAAACAGGCATTACAGCAAGGACAAAACAATAAATTCGACTACTAAATTGTAGAGAATAAAGTGTCTCCAACCGGACCGACTCCGAAGAAATAAACCTTAAAAGAACCTCTATAAATACCTCTCCGAACCACACTCTCCCATCAAACCTTCTTGTCTCATTTTGCCTTCGTTTTTTCTCTCTCTAACTCTCTTTCTCTCTCTAACTCTTTATCTCTCTCACTTGTTCGGTGACTTTCGATTTCGACAATGGCAAACACACCGCTTGTCGCTCTAGCACTTCTCGCTCTCTTCGCCGTCTCCGCTCTCGCTCAGGCTCCCGGAGCCGCGCCGACTACTTCTCCGACGAGGTCACCGGTTCCAAAGGCTCCATCTCCTGCGCCGACCACTGCTCCTACCACTCCTCCTCCATCCTCGGCTCCATCTCCTGTTGCTGTCCCTGCCGGAGCTCCGAGCTCGAATCCGATCAGCTCTCCTCCTTCTCCGTCGGCTCCAACTCCAAGCTCTGGTCCTTCTACGGCTATTCCTCCTTCTGGCGTCCCTACTGAGGGTCCTAGTGGAACTCCTAATGGTGCTGCTGGTTTGAGCGGAAACGTCGTCGTAGCGAGTGCGTTCGGAGTGGCTTGTTTGTCTGCTTTGTTGATGTAGATCTGATTTTGGAGAGGTTATGATTGTGAGTCTGTTTATTTTTTAGGTTTTTTTAAACTGATTTTGTTTTAGTGGGATTTGAGAGGTTTTTATTCTTATTATTATTTTGTTGTTATTATGGACGGTGGCGATGGGTTTATTTTGACGGTTGATATCTGATTTAATTTCTTATTATGATTCATATTATTTTTATGAATTCCAATTATAATAGCATTCGTTTTAAGATTCGCACTCCTTTAATTACACCAATTAATCTATTTTTGGGCACAAAAACTGTGATTAAGAATGGAATCTGAGGGTAAAAATTTGAAAGGGCTAAGGAAGGGACAAGTGTGAAGAGGTAGTTTGTCGTAATATGATAATGGGAAGGACAGCTGGAATTAGTGTAATTGGTTGTCGTCTTCTTTTTTTTTTTACTTTTGATTTATTTATCATCTTTTTGAGGTAATGGCGAGTGAAGAAACGTGGGAATAATATTATAATGATAATTTTTTTAAAAAAAATTATTGAGAATTTAAATTATTTAATTTTAAAAAGTGATTATTTAAATATAATTTTAAAAATTATTTAATTTTAGATGTTATTTAATTATTAATTAATTATTTAATTTTATAATAAATTAAATAATTATGATTATTATTTAATTATTATTAAAATTATTTAATTTTAAATTTTAATTATTTAATTTATTAATTTTTATTATTAAGAGTTAATTTTTTTTAAGGGTTTTTATTGAAATAACACTATAAACGTGATTTTAGTTTAAAAATGGGTAATGGTGGTAGTGACGAAGAAAAGAAAAGAAAAAGTAGGAGTATGTTGCGCGAGCATCACGTGGCCACAGCTGGAGTTGGCGTTTTTGAGTATGAGAAAGACAGATAGCCATGTGCATTTGCCACATAGCTGAGGGAGACCAGGAGACTTGCATGTCGTAAGCTTGGCCGTACTTTAGTTTCGCCTTTGTTTCGGGTCTTGTCCAACTCTTTCTTTAATTGCTTAACCTTGTTCCAACAAGTCTTTCGTTATAATTAAATAATTTATGCGCAACAAGTTATTATTGGATCTGCTTCAGTATGTATCAGAATCTCAGTATACTTTTTATGGTATAAATCTCTCTCTTGGATGCTGTAGAGTTCTGTAGGCAAGAGTAATCTTCTAGCACTATATACTTCATATATAGCACCGCAGATCACTTTGATTTAGAGCTACTTGGATTACCCACTTTGATTTGGAGCTTTTTAAGAGGTTTGAATTAGTGTCATTAATAGAATTAGAGTATTAACAGTTTCTTGAACAACTCTTTTGAAGGCTCCTTAGAATTTGTGAAAGGTGTTGTTTTGAAAAGGTGGTGGTTAATGTATGATGAAGGAAGAAATGAGTGGCAATAAGAAGCTTCGGGAAAGATGAAGGTGGTTTATAAGACGAAACTGGAGGAGGATGAAAGGTCCTAGTCATGGTGTATGACTTCGTACAGAAAAGGGGTTCCAAGTTGTTTCCGTTTCTGTTATAGGAAGTGGTCCATCTCTCCCGCAATCACTTGCGAATCTGAATCTCGTACCATATAATCTATCCAACTATCTTTGGACCATTTATGTCCCTATAACTCTTTCCGGACAGCAGAAATGGACAAGTAATGCAAGTTCATTTAAGTCTCTTCATTCATGTCTGAAAAAGATACCATCTTTCAATTGCATCAGGACATGCTTTCCTTCAAAAAAGATAAAGAAACCCGTTTCCATCATTTTTACGAAATTTCACCAAGAAAAAAAATAGCCCATTTCAGCAGAGTGAGCCCCGTTTCGGTCCACAACCTTGCCTTTGTTGAGCTTTTCGTGTTTCCGCCGAACCGGTTCCGATCCGAACTCCATCATCATTTGATAGTGTTCATTGACACCAACAGAATTGAGTTCATTTCCTGCTCTACTCTCGTCTCTCTTCCAACATAGTTTAGCTTCTTCATTTGATCTTAATCATGTGAATCTCTCAAACTCGCACCACTTAGCTCAACCTAGGATATTTCATGGGAAAAGGGTTACTTCATTTCAAAATACCAGTTTTTTTCTGCTTGTGATAGATATTTTTATAAATATTTTGTATAATTATGTCAAATATATAGTTAAATTATTTTTTAAAATATACATAAACATGACAATATAAAAAATATCTTACAATTATAAAAATATATAAATAGAGAATTACATAAAAAAAATTAATTTAACACAATATTAGGTCTGCATCTTTCAAATCCTCCATAATTTTTTTTATAGACTTTCTATACGTATATGATAAAAGTTATAAATAATATTAATATAAATATATTTTATAATTTCAATTTTATTTAATACAAAACATATTATACTTCTGTTTTAAGTGTGTTTTATAAAAATTTTTTTTAGTAAATATATGTCAAACATATATCACCTCATAAATTAGCACAATGTTACAGATTATATTATTTATTTTATTTATTTTTTATAATTGAAGAAAAAATTACAAAATAATGAACCTAAAAACAAAATCAAAAAGTCCAAACATAACTCTATGCGAGTCTGATGAATTGATTTTAAAATAAAAAAACCACAACTTATATATATTTTTGAAAAAAAAATGAAACTGATAACATATAATGTCCAAAGCATTTATGATACAGAGAATAGAGATTAATCTCCATAAATCATCAAAAAATATATATTATAATGAAATAATATCATTAATTTTTTTATAAAATATTAAAAAATATAAATAATATCTCTTTTTTGTTTCGATATTTTCCTCCTTTACTTATTACTTATCACTTGCTCAATTTTGTTTTTTCATCCGAGCAACATTATATTCAAAGTTTCAAATTAAACAAAATCTTGCCAACATCTAAATTTGAAAATTAATTTATTCTGAAAGAAGGTTTTTAAGTAGAATATAAAACAGATAGTCTAGATTATGATTTAGTTCATTTTGAATAGTTATATCTAGAAATAAAGTTTTTTTTAATCTACTTGGAGAAAGTTGTTTTATTTGAAATAATATAATATAAAATCTGTAAAATAAATAAAAACTAAAAAATAAGAGTAAATTTGAAAATAAGATAAAAATTTTTTAAAACAGATAAAGTTTAAATTTTTTGTTGAGATAATTACAGATTATTTTTGAAAAGTCAATAAATTTGTTATTATAAAAAATAAATAAGGGTATATTAGTCCAAATTTTTTATCCCGATTGTCACTTTCATAGGTGTTATGATTTGAGATTTATTATTTTGTATAAACTCTACAAATTAACTCCAGGGAGGAGCGATCAACTCTAAGATATTAAAAATTATTTATGAAATTAATTAGATTTTTAACTAAACTAATTCCAATAACTTGAAATAAAATATATATGATTTTGTCCTCTAAACTTACCATTCGTGGTCCATCACTGCTTAACTCATGACCTCTTGACTCCAAATCCCCTGAAATTTATAGTTGTAAAAATATGTATGTTTTGCTCTTTCATATCACTAACTTTTTAAGCACATGCGTTACATGTTATATATATTTTTATTAAATTATTGAATAATTATGTTTAAGATATTATTTTTTTAATTGTGATAAACACATAAATTTCATATAAAAATTAATACAATATATATATATATATAAATTTTGATATGCATCAAAATAATCAGTTATTCAATAAAAATTCAATATAAAAAGATCTTAGTGGATTTTTTTGTTATAATGACTAAAACATTGTCATTCTTTGATTTACTTTCTAAAAATATCTATGTTAAATTTGTCTATATCAGTTCTCTTTAAATTAGTAATAAGAGAAATAAAAAGTGATTGTCAATTAACTACATAATTAGTGTATTTAACACCTTTTCAAATAGTAATAATAACATAAATAAAGAGTACAAATTAATGAACATGTAAAACTAAATGGTGATTTCTTTATTATCTTTTTAATATTATTTTTTTACTTTTATGTGATGTAAAAATTCTATATTATTCTCAAAAATAAGTATAAATTTAAAAAAATTACAATTTCACTTTACTTAATTTAACAGCACTAAACTCGATTGAAATTAATGATGACCATCAAATAATGAACATATAATTTAGTGAACGTTATACTCAATAACCTTCGTACTTCTCTTATATTTTTGTTGAGACATATTAGTGAATCTCTTCTAAAAATAAATAGAAATTTGTTAGATCTTACAAATCAAAGCATGAAAGAAAATAGTTGCAAGACTATTATACTCATCGAATAACATAAATATAATCAAAACACAAATAAGTACTTAAACTCCTATTGTGAAATGATATATATGTCTGATTTTGTCATAACTATAAACCAGTTAATAGAATATTCAAAGTTTATTTATATGGAGTAAAATATATATTTCAAAAGATTAGTGTAAAAGAACAAAGTAATTATGAAACATTTGATCTTATCATTAACGTATAATGATATAATAAATTTTATTATCTTTAAAATGAAATACATTCTGCATATGGTCTAAGATAAAAATCAATTGAAAAAGTAAATTGTTTGGCTAATAGTTTAAAATAAAAAGTTGTCTCAAACTAAAAAACATAAAAACTATATGAATATAAATATCATATAACTATAAAAAAAATCTCATTTTAAATTTTGGAAGACTCCATTATACACAATATTTTAGATATAATTTAAAGAATTGTCTTCTTTCTCATATATTAAAATCTTCGATTCAAACCTACTTTTAACTTTTCAAACAACAACATATTTTTGTTTTCACATAAGGATTGTCTTATCAGCGTAAATGTCAAATTAGCATGTTATGTCAGTCGAAAAATCAGTAAATTAACGGTCTTACATTCGTGACACAAATATAAAACTAAAAAATATTGATATTTTTAAAAACAATATTAAAATCTTAATTGAAACGTTAACCAGGTTAAAGTTTGTAAGCCTAAAAGAAATAACAATGTCAAAGACAATCCATATTTTAATTCATAATGTCAACGTGCCAATTTATTTTAATGTACATTATTATCAAACATATATTAATGATCATGTACAATTTCTTTTTGGGTTTGAGGCTTTTAATTATAATTGAATGTTAACGTCCCAACCTTAATTATTAAACACATATTATGCGTACATCACCTGTGAGCTCTACAATCCTAATTGAATTAGAATTATAAAGATTTTGAAGGACTAAAAATAGTCCTCATCAAATTAGGTACTTTAGAAGGTTAATCTATTAAAACGTTTTAATATATATTCTGTTAAAATAAATCACAATCATCTATATCATAAAATCATTTTTTTACTTAATTTTTTAATAGTGAATAATTGTCAAATACTTATAGAACAAATGACTTAGAAGTATTTACGAATAAAAAAAAGGGATAAAAGTGTCTAAAATTTTTTTCCTACATCCGTACATTTATATATGTTATGATTATAATAGATTCTTAATAAAATTCTAAAATTCAATTAAATTACTGAAATTCAGTTCTTACTATCTTAATTATTTCAGCATTTAGTTTTTTTATATATATACTTCAAAAAATTGGGAGTAATTAATTTGCAGCTTTTTGATACTTAACGAACTTTGATAAATGTAATATCCCGTATTTTTTCTCGATTGAACTTGCTAGTAGAAATATTTTTTTCTCTTTGTTAAATGAATTTTTGTTAATTTTGTAATCAATGGTATATATTTTATTAGTTTTATAAAATTTGATATGGTCAATTTTTTGTTGATTTTATTGAGTAGAATTATTATTTTCAATTTTTTTTAGTAAGAAAATATTAAGTTAATTTTTATTAATTATTTCAGAAATTTTTCATTAGATTTCAAAATTTATTTTTGAAATTTGAAGAGTTAATTTTTGAGTTTTAAATGTTAATTTGGTGTTTAATGAAGTTTATAAATGATTTGGAAAGGATTTGTTAAGTGAAAAATGGATTAAAATTGAAATACAAAATCTGGGAAAAAAGAGTCGGACGACCGGTCGTTCAGTGTTGCTTGGCAAAACTACATGTCGTTTAATCTGGGACGACCTGTCGTTCATGTGAGTTGGAGAAAATGACGTGTCGTTTGCGTGTTGAAAGCC
>CAODLS013562215.1:0-15295 GCA_948243855.1 Flueggea neowawraea | reverse complement strand
ACACAAACTTAAAACGAGTTGATTCACAACAAAATGATCACTTCTAAAATTATGCTCGTATTATTTAAAGATATCGGAATATCAAAATTCGACTCAAATTAAAAATTAACAACAATATCAATTATATTTCTCCCTCTATTTTAAAAAGATAAGTATGAGATCGTATCAAAATTTGGGTCAGATACTATTGTGGACTATATCTCTTGACAATTGCGCAATAAGCTTGTCTACTGATATATTGTCTACTTTAGACTTATAAGCCCTCATGGTTTGAGTTAATTATGCCACATATCTCAAATAAAATTCAGATTTTGATTAAAAAATTCAAAGTTTTGTAATTATTTGAATAACATATTTTTAATTTTAAGTCTCCCATATGCCATTTTTTAAATTCAGGGTCTCAAAAATACCAAATGAATTCAAATAAAAGTCATTTTTTCATCATTTTTTCACTTTTTTCTATATCTTTGGTTTCTCTCTCCCCTCCATTGTTTGATGTTCCAAAGGTGGTCAACATTGAAATCCTTTCATGTTTTGATGATGAACAAAAACTTCGTAAATGACGTTTTTGATGAACAACATACGTCGTATATAAACACAACGTACGTTTTCAATAATCACGAACGTTATATTGAATGGAAAATCAGACCGAGGCTACTAGATGATTGAGGTGCAAAAACAACGTACGGTTTGGAATTACAACGTACGTCGTTAATATCAACAACGTACGTCTTACTTGAAAACGTACGTTATATGTGAAGAAAAATCAGTCTGAGGCTACTGGATGGTTCAAGTGCAAAAATAAAGTACGTTTTAAATATAAAATGTACGTCTTGACAAAGGCAGCATACGTTATGGATAAATTAGGACGTACGTCGTGTAGGAAAGACAAAGAGAAGATTTGAAGATGAGAGAATAAATTCAAGTACAACGGTAAACTGAGGAATTTCAACGTACGTCATACTCAATACAATGTACGTCATGTTTGAGCACAATGTACGTCAGTTAAATTCAACGCACGATGAAAAGCTCGGATGCAAAATAGAAGCTACTGGAAAGTTTTTGTGCCAAAACAACATATGTCTTTATATTGACACGTACATCATCTGAAAAAAAAAAACTATGAGCAACTTACTCAGTGAAGGTAACACGCACGTTACCTGGGAAAATAGCTATAACCAACATACTTCTCATTAGTTTCAATGTGCATGGACTTAAAATGAGAATTACAACGTACGTCATGTATTGGCAACGTACATGAGCATATTCTGACAGTGCATTAAATGCGATCCAAACTGATCCACAACGACTATAATCCGTATCACAACGATACAAAAACCAGGAGAGGAATATAAATATATGTTTGGAAGGTCAGAAATACATACACAACAGCTGGGCATTCATTTCTAACAACTACCACGGATTAAAGCATTGAATTTCTGATTTATTGATACAAGTGTATTGTTCATAAATTTCATTCTTCATTTTCTTGTATCACTGGATTAGACATTGTTGGTAAGTGTTTGTAAAAACAGTATTTTGAGTGATTGTGAGTGGAATCAAATGGTAGATTCCTAGGTTGGTTTTTGTTCTTGAACCGAAATCAAGAATTTTGTAAGAATTCTCACTTAACTAGGAAGTGAAGTTGTAATCTTGAGAAGATTGTTAGTGGAAATCCTAAGTGGTGATACTTAGGTAGTGGATGTAGGCAAATAGTTGGTCGAACTACTATAAATTCGTGTTGTCCCTTCTTTACTTGTTTCAATTCTGAAAAAATTTCAAAGTCACTTATACCACACTATTCAATCCCTTTCTAGTGTGGTAATTGACTCAACAATACCAAGGTATGCAACATGAAATTTAGGTGTACCAAGACATACACAACATAAAATTTAGGTATACAAAGATGTACAAAACATAAAAAATAGGTTTACAAAACATGATATAAAATATTGAATGGTGTTAACGAGGTTGATTTCAATCTAGGCTCACACTTCTAAGTTGTTGTTTAGGCTAAAAACAAATCTTTGTATACCTAAATTTAATGTTTTGTACACTTTTGCACACCTAAGTTTCATGTTGTACACCTTTTAATATCTAAATTTCATGTTGTGTACACCTTTATACATCTAAATTTCAACAAATTTCATGGTGTATACACCTAAATTTCATGCATAAAATTTAGGTATACAAAGGTGTACACAACATGAAATTTAGGTGTACCAATGCATACAATATGAAATTTAGGTGTACAAAAGTGTACATAACATGAAATTTAGGTGTACAAAGGTGTACACAACATGAATGTAGGTGTACAAATATGTACACAATATAAAATTTAGATGTACAAAAGTATACACAACCTGAAAATTAGGTGTACACAACAAATTTAGGTGGAAGGATGGACTCACCTACTTTTTATAGCAAGATTATTTATTCAGCAATAATAAAAAATTATGGGTCTATTTAATTTGGATAATAATTTTTTATTTTTGTTTTGTTTTATTTCTTAAGAATTGTAAATTTAGTTCATAGAAACTTTTGTATTCTATAAAGAATAAGTGAAAATTTTTAACAATTTATAGAGTTTTTTATTTCTATTTTTTAGACAAATCCTATGTTTTTTTACTTAACTTATCAAACTGCTATTTATATATATAATGCGAATTAAAATTTTTTAACTATATTTGAACAATTTTTTGAGACAAAATGAGCCAACTTTTTGGATTTGATAAGAAGATAGAAGTGATAATTACGTCATACACCACAAAAATTTTGCAAAATTTGCTTCGTACGGACTGAGTATGTTTATTACAAATACACTTTATAGTATTTTCGTCCGTGTGGTGGTAATTATCAGATTCACGGATATAATTTTTAAATTCACGGACTGTTGTTTATAGTTATTTATATGTATTTATATTTATTTATATGTTGTTTTATATATGTGTTTATATTTGTTTATATATTTTTTTATATATGTTTACATATAAACAAGTATAAATAAATATAAACAAATATAAATAATTTGCAAATAATATTCAAAGTACAACGTGAAAATTCAATTTTTAAAAATTGATTCGGTAGAGCTTGTAATTTTAAAAAAAATTACCAAAATATAAAAAGTTAACAACGTAAATTTAAAAGTTATTATTATAAAAAGAGTGTATATATAATTGGTCCAAGATAAAATTCAAATTAAATATATGATTTCAGGAAGAGAAAAGAGGACTTATTAGAAAAAAATTAAATAATATTTGAAAAATTTTCAATTTCCTATTCTTTTTTCCATTTCTATTTTTCCATTTTCTAAAATTTTGGGATAAGAAATCCAAACTAAAGTTTCACGCACGTATGGTCTCCTTTCTTCTTCAACATCTGTCTCTTTCCCTCTCATCTCACTCTCAATTCCCGTCCTTCCTCTTCTCTCTTCTATTACAATAAAACCTGTCATGTGCTACTTTGTCTTGCATTTCACACTGGAGTTGCATTTCATTTGCATCTCAGAAGTACGTACTCAGGCTCGGTATGCAGTTACATCACAACCATATGGATTGTTCTGTTGAATTTGTATGCGAGTGCATCCTGTGAAAGTAGCAGCTTTTTTTGGTCACAGTAGAGGTTTAATTTCTGTATTTTTCGTATTTGATTTTGATAAAAAAAAACCCAAAAGTGAACAGAAGAACACTTCAACGTTTGGTTATCTCCATCACCACTACACAAACCCAACGATAACCACCATAAAGCAACGACTTCTCGCCTGGACCCCTTGCCACTATTACCACAACTCTCTGCTTAGCTTACTTTCTTTCTCATTCCAAAGAACCCACCACTTTTCTCCACCCATCACAGCAGGCGACAGCTAGAGAGAGAAGGCAGCTGAGGAATAAAGCTAATCGTAATTCACAGTCTCTAAAGTCGTTTCGTGGGACGCTTATTCAATATTTTTATTATTATTTTATTAAAATTTCTAGTTTCTAACTTCTCAGTTTTTTCATCTGTAACTCAACGATTATTTTAAGAGTCTCGCGAGACGCCTATTCAGCTTTCCATTAAACACAATTTTATTCTAATCCCTCAATTTTTATCTACTACATTAGTTAATACTTTCTACCAAAATTTATTAAAATAAAAATAGTTCATTCAAATAAAAATAATTCATTAAAATAAAAATATTACATTAAAATAAAAATAATTCATAAAATTTAAAAATTAAATTAAAATAAAAAAATTACATTAAAATTAAAATATTATAAATAAAATATTAAATATTACATTAAATTAAAAATACTACAACCCAAATTTTTCACAAATTTTTTTACAAGCGTATTCATGCAAACGCCGTGCCGCGAGAGTCATGTTCGACGTATCTTTGTCGAGTATCGATATGTCTTCCTTAAACTGTTGATCTTTGAGATAATCCATTTTTTCTCGTTCGATCTCGAGCCGTTGTTCTTTTTCTTTCTTTCTATTAGCTTCCGCCGTTTCGAAAACTTTGCGATTTAATTCTTTCTCGAACAATATGTCGTCCAAAATGGATGCAACTTCGGAGACGTCGCTTGATGTCGACTTTCCTTTCCCATTCAAGTTGTGTTTCGCCTTTTGCTTGGTTCTTGGCTCTTTCCCTTTGGCCTTATCTCGGCCCATTGGGCGAGCCTCTTGGGTTAACTCTCATTCGACGTTAGGATTGGAGGCGTTGAGATCGAAGGAGCCGGAGCTAGTGTAGGCGCATTGGGCGTTCACATTGGTTCTTTTTGGACCAGCCTCGGGGTCCATGGGCAATGCTTCCTTCCATTTCGGATGATCACATAACATTTTCCAAACGTCATCGTGGAGGAAATGGGTTTTCGCCTCAACCAAGTAGACAACGCGTGCTCGCTCCATAATCATGTCGTCGCTCCAACTGCTATGATAAGTCGAAGCAACGTTGTGGTAGATGTCGTTAAATAAGGTGACAATTTTGTTGAGTGTGTGCCACCTATTTTTAACAGTCTTCCCATAACGTTGCTCGCTTGCCTCCAACCCGTTGTTGAAAACGTGCAGCCACCCACTTCCAAAAAGAGTTGGTGTTTTGGTCGTTGGACATTATGGGGTCTTCGGAAATAGCGATCCAACACTTAGCCAACTTGAAATCGTGTGGAGTGATCCACTTTTTGTACTTGGCACCGACGTCGTGACCGAGATTGCTTAGACTAATAGTGGGCTCGAATGATTCATTTCAGGAGTAGGAGAATCCCCTTGAGAACCCGTCGTCGAGCACCTATCTAATACGGGGATGTAAGGATTATTTTGTGAACAAAGATTGAATGTAAAATTTTAAAAATTATCAAAATTGGAAAGTGCTAGTTGATATGAAAAAAGGAAAAATGAAGCAGTGAGATTGAATTGATAGTTTGTGAAAGTGAAAAAATTTGATTGATTATTTTGAGAATATTGGTAGTTGACAAAATTTGATGGGTTATTTTGATAAGATGATTGAATATTTTAATTGTTGGAATCCATAATTTTGGAGAAAAAAATTTGGAGTGAGAGTAATTTGAGAGTATTGAGAGAAAGTTTAAGAGTTGAGAGAGTTTGGGGGGAGATAAATGAGTGTTTAAAGTGTAGAAATGAAAAAAATGTGTTTATGGGGGTATTTATAAGAAAATGGGTAAAACTAACCGTTAGAGACCAAAAGGGTAATTTTTCAGCTCTAACGGTACTCTAACTGTAATATTACCGTTGAAATAAATCTGATCGTTTGATCAAAACGATCAAACTGTCAGATTTTATTATTTTAAAAAAAAAACGTAGTTAGCCCATCATCCTGCAGAAAAATGAGTTAACAGACCAAAATACAGTAATATGTCCTGGTCTACTGAACTAGGAACGGACCACAACCGGCCTAAGAGGGGAGAGAGCAAATCATGGTACAATTAGAGAGACGAAGTGGAGGAGAGGCTCACAAAACATCCAATTTTTTACATGTATCTGTAATTGTACGTCACCTGTCAACAATAACTCACTTTTACTAATTTTTAAAAAATAGTCTACCCCTACTGCACCTCAAAACAGTCTTTATATTATTTTTTTATTCACCTCACTACTCTCGAGTAGAGACGTCAAGCAGTGTCTCTTGACTTCTATGCGGAATTGTGTTGCCGCCCTGCCTTTTCTTACTTTCCTTCAACTGTTGCTGCAATAAGCATTCTCCTGGCGGAGATTTTGCAGTTCTAATAATTTTTAAAATATGCAAGTCTGATTAACTCGACAATTTATGCTTTACCTGCATCTACTTCACTGTTTGCATCATTACCTTGAACAGATTGCGCTGCAACTTCTTTCCCGAGATTTTCTTAATTTCGGCTAGTTTGACTCTGCATGTTTGCTGTCTTACTCTCTGCAAGAAACATGTGGGAAGCAAATCGAAGGAATACTCAAGTCATGCACATTCGTTTCAGATTTTATTTTTTTGCATATCAATAAATTTAACTGCTTTGATTAAAATGATTATCCAATAATTTTCCACTTTCTCAAGATAATTTTGTCCATTCAATACCACTTGTTATAATTTGAGTATTGATGTATCACCTGACTCGGATCCATTGCCTGCTGGTTCATGTTTAGACTCTGTTGATTTCTCCATGACCATTGTGGTTGCATCATCTAGAATTTCCAATTCTGAAATCAGCAGGTTGTTTTCTGCAAAAGTCATAGCCTAATTACCCCTTCTTTTCTTTTGTCAACTTTTCATTTCCAGAATTAAAAGGAGATCAGCAAAAAAAAAAAAGTTCGTAATTATTCAATACTTGCTACAAGCAGTGGGATCGAAGCAAGTATTGAATGGAAAACTAGGGAAATATCTTATGCTGTTCTAAAAGAAATCACATCCTCCTTAGTACTTTGATTTGAAATACAAAAGCTAAAGAAAGATAAATTGATTAGTAACTTGGTTTGGTAAAAATTGGTTGCCAGATTGTAAAAGATCATCTGCAAGAGATGTTTAAAAATTAGTCAAAACTCAGCTGAAATGACAGGATTGTAGAATCTGGTCAATACATATAATTATAGACACCACTCCAATACACTCCAATATTGCTAGATTATAAATAAGAAAACTTAGTTTTACCTTCATTTAAGTAATTTAAACAATACTCTGCACCGCGCATAAATGAAGGTTCGTTGGGATATTGACCTGGTGGCGAGTACGAGTTTGCGTCTTCCTTGGGTTTTTCCTTCCTCTTTGGCGGAGCATTTTGAGAGAAGGAAACCAACTGTGGAGCACACACATCTTGCAGCTCATTCCATAAACCATTAAAATCGATATCGGGGACTTTCACGGTCATTCTCTTGCATCTCTCCTCTAGCTGTACAGTAGTCTTATCTGAGCTTACAGTAGTCTCCACATAAGATCTTAACACAGATCTACCAGAATATGCAATAACGATATATTTAAATTACTTGCAAGCTTACTGATTATATCCATGACTCTAACCTTGGCCTCGTCATTGGGAAAGTTTAATTCAATTTCAATTTTCTGTTATATTTCATAGTCAAGTCAGAGATATCAAATACAACAAAGAAAATATTGATTGTAGATCATCTATCCGTATATATGACTTTTAATGTAATTTCGTATTCCTCATTAATCATATTCTTTAAGTTTTTTATCTTTTTTTTTGTTCAATTAAGTTTTTTATTCTTGTTTCCAAGTTTTGGTGAAAAGGGTTTTCTTGTGCTAATTTAAGCGTAAGACTCGAGTAATTTTCACCGGATTGGTTTATTGTTTTAGCACAAGATTACCAGATTGTTCTGCATTCAAAGAAAACATGGCTAAGACCAATAGGCTTATAGCTAATGGTACTGGAATGGTATACAGTTATAAAAGAGTTGAGGATTTCAATGTAAAACAAAAAAATATATATATATGTCTTGACTTCTACCGTAGAATTGTGTTGGAACTTGGCTGCGCTGCTTTTCCTCAATTTCTTTCAACTGTTGCTGCAATAAAGCATTCTCCTGACGGAGATTTTGCAGTTCTTCTTCTTATTGTTGCTCTTTTATCCACATTTAATAAACAATTTCAAGCGTTAAAAACTTTATCTACGTTATCAACATTCATCAGATGAAATATTAGGAAAGGGAAAAAAAGGAAATATTCAATTTTATGTTTCTCTACCCTTTTTCGTTCTCTGTAGTTTCTGTCTGCCCCTCTTCTTTTTGAGCGTTTATGCGCAAGAGCTGCAAGTCATATTATTTTCAATACGTTGCATCACTTAATTTGTAAGTGCGAATAATTTTTAAAATATGCAACTCTGATTAACTCGACAATTTATGCTTTACCTGAATCTGCTTCACTGTTTGTATCAGTACCTTCAACAGATTGCAGTGCAACTTCACTGCCTGGAACTTCATTTTCAGACTGTCTTGTTTCCTCCAGCAATGGGGCATCTGCATTATCAGTTATTCCAATATGAAATCAGCAGGCTGTAGCTTTTTATTTCCTTATAATTTTCCTTTTTTAGGTTGCAAAAGAAGTGGAGAAAAAGAAGTTCAGATAATGCAGAAGAAATTTGAGCTCCAGAAGAAATCATTTCTTGTTAGTAGTCTGATATGAAACTAATCATTGCAAAGAATTAGATCGTCAAACTAAAATACTGAAAATCAACTAGTCTTCTTCCCTCTTCTTCTTTTTCACTATCCTTAGTAGACATTGGTTAGTACCTTGATGTAGAGAAAATTGGTCTCCCAAAAAAACCCCGGTAGTTATCACCTGCAAAAGATGTTTTGAGAAACCAAAGAATCATAATTAAGCACCTATCTGTTACAAACATAGAATATGCAAGAACTACTGAATTTCCACGTAGAAGTGCAATTCTAGAAGCAAATAAAAACTAAAACTCACCATCGGGGAAAAAATGTTCTAAGAGACTATCCAAAAAGGTGTTGTCATTGGGGTTCTCCATCGATCTTTTGGCTCTTGCAGAAACTCCACTCAAGTTTCAACAAGCTAAATAGTATTAACTTTGCCATTCAAAATCTTCGCACGTCATTTGAAGCGGTCGCACGATCAAACACGAGTTGTTGTGGCTTTAAAAAAAGCCTAAACACATTACACTTTAATTTTTGTTAATATTGTCTTTCTTAATTTTTAATATAATAAATTGTAAAAACAGAAAACTAATTGTCTCAATTTTAATTTAGATAGCAATTTTGCTTTGACCAATTAAATCAAATTTTCAGTTTTATTTTTTTTGTTTCTAAAAACATATAAATAATTTTCTGTTCTTAAACGTGCCTATTTTTTGGACTTTTTTTTAGAAAGAATAATTTTTGAGTCTTTCAATTTTGGCTTAATTAGTAATTCAATCCTCATGGTTTTTTGTGAAAACACATTAGTTCTTCACTCAATTTTTTTAGGCTGACAACGTTAAAAAATAAAATGACCTACTTCCTTAAACATAAAAACCCACATATAAAATCCTCATTTTCAATTTTGTTTTCTCTTTCTTCTCTCTCTCTAAGGTTTCTTTCTCTCATTTCGTTCTCTCTCTCTCCAAAAACCACCAAATTAAACCATTTAGTCAAACCAAATCAAATCAATCAACCCAATTAATTTTTTAAACAAATCAAACTGAACCAAAAAACAAACATTACAACCAACCTAACAAGTAACAACTTCTTAAAAGAACCAACCCAATCCAACCCAAACCCAACCATTAAACCAAACCCAACGTCTTCCACTTGTTTCTCTCAATCGAAAACCAAACTCTAATCCTCTCTTCGTTCTCTCATATGCTTTCTCTCTTGATCGACACAAAACCCTTATGCTCTCTCTCTCGATCGATCAATCGATCGACACTAAACCCTAATCCTCTCTCATTCTCTCATCTATTCTTTAGTCTGTTCTTTCCATCGCTCGACACCCTTCTCACATTCTCTCTCTCTTCGACATGAACAGTGTAAAGGATGTTTCAGTTCTTGTTCTTTATCCCCTCTTCTTTTTCTCATCTATCTCTATCTCGTCTGTTATGGTTGAGATCTTTTGAAAGAACAGATTCGAGGGGAGAGAGATGAGGACAGAGAAAGATAATTCTGGGTTTGGTTTGTTTTGGGGAAAGAGAGAGATAATTTTGGGTTTGGTTTGGTTTATGGGGAAAGAGAGAGATGGGTTTCTGGGTTTAAATTGTTTATTCTAGGCTTGATTGCTGCTATGGTTTAATTTGATTGGTGGTTGTTGTTGTGGAGACAATTTTTTCAAATTTGTTTGTTTAAATTTGTTACGTAAGTTTGTCATTTTTTGTTGCAAATAATTTATTGTTTTGTTGCAAATAATCTATTGAAAATTAAATTCGTTGACATGTTGAAAATTTCTGGGTTTTGATGATGGAGGTGGATGGTGGTGCAAATTTTGTGATAGAGATGGGTTGAGGTGGTGACGGACCGAGAGACTGGGAAAGAGAGAGACGATGAAGGAAAAGATGGAGTGAGAGATAGCAAGAGAGAGACGATAAAGGAAGAAGATGAAGAAGAGAAAGAGATAAATAAAAGGGAAAAAATTGTCATAAAAATTATGTGGGCTAATGAGACACATCATTCCTCTAATAGAATACTAACGAACCACTAATGGAATATTTAAGTGTAATTCGATCTTAAATCTCAGAAATGTGTCTGCCACAACTTAGAAACACTAAGGACTGACTTATTAATTAGGTCAAACTTAAAAAACTTGAGAGATGGGTTGGCATTCGCTCTGGATTGAGAGTGACTTTATGTATGTGGTGCAATTAATCAAATCTCGGTATGTTTCTGTTCCATCGAAGGTATATATGGACTGGCAGGAATGCTTGTTTTTTATGTCTCATATGCATGTGGTCGCTTCACACATTTGTAGAGAAGAAAATGGAATTGCCAACAAGCTTGCCAATCATGGACGGTCTCTCCCTAGTCTGGAATGGTGGCCTTCTTTTCCTAGTTTCTGCGGCTCACTTATTTACAATGATTTAAATAGAGTTGAGAGGTTCCGCTTTGTTTAACAATGATGTTTGGTTCTTATAATTGCTCATCTTTTGGGTTGTTTTGACTGAATATATATTTTTTCTTTTGCTTTAATAATATTTGGGTTCAAAAAGATGAAGAGATCGTAGGAGATGTGTCAACCTAGTTAGAATGTTCCTGTTGCAATCACTGATTCCTGAGACTCATGCTTTTATTTAAAAAAATTAGGTCAAACCTAGATAAATCAGAAATTATTTTTCATTTTTTTTTATTTCAACTAAGGAAACTTACAAAAATAGAGTGTGAGAGTAGGTGTACAACAAATATTCCATCCATCCAACAAATACAACAATACAGAACGTAATCATTCAAGGTTCTTACAAGTTGTGGAAAACACAGTGAAGGATCTCTGATTTATTTTCCATAGGCATAAGACGATAACAAGATCATTATGAGAGGAGATCAGGATGGGCGGAGCCAAAGAAGTATTTTTTTCCATTATTTTCTTCGGACAGAGAGGAAGAGGTCCTGGAAAAGATGAATTGAAAGTACAGAAGACTGAAACGTTTATTGGCAAATTAATCATAGTAGGAACATTTATTAATTAACTAAACAAAATTTTAAATATTAAAAAATCAAAATTCTTAGAAAAATAGAAAAATAGTTATCTTGGTTGTGGAGAAACGAGGTGATTCAGAGTTATTATATTTAGATAGATAGATATAGTTACACACAGGCAAATGAGACTGAGAGACTCTTCAATTACTCATTGTCCAGTGACCTTATTTCACAAATCATAAATCACCATGACATGTAGCAATCGGATTACTAAGCATCAGATGGGATAAGAACACTAGCGTAAGGTGCTAGGCGGAGAAGAAGGAGCGAAAGGAAAACAGCCAGGAATATAAATCCTGCTTCCTTCAGGCTGAAATGTGGCAGCCGCATAGCTGCTGCACCATAATTGTCTGCAAACATTTGAGGTTTCGGATATGGATATGGTGCCTCCATCTTCCTCTCTTCTTTCTTCTCCTCTTTCTTCATTTCAGTGATGTAGTACCGAAACAACTTTGCATCGCAAATGTTCTTCAGTTCATCAGTTAAAGCCAATGGATCAATATCCCTGCCTTTTAAAATCAGTCTCTTCCCTTCCATCGTTATATGAGTGACATCTGCCAATTTATAAAACCAAACCATTTCTCAATTAACATAACATTCACGCAACGTTGATCAAGTAGTTAAATTAAAGAGAAACTATAAGATCCATTCATGTAAAAAGATAGAAGCTCGTAGTACTGAAGTCCAGCCGTGAGTTATCAAAAAAAAAAAAAGAATAGAACAGTTATTACCAGGAAGTCCAAATACTATCTTCATGACTTCTACCTTTGCTTCCTTATTGGGAAAATCTAGATCAAATTCAATTTTCTGTCAAATTTTAAGATCCAACTATTAGTATCATTGACATACAAGGTAATAATCACTACTGGGCACTGACTGCCACTTAAATGTAATGAAAGGATATGTTAGCTGCTAGAACATTATACACAACAGATATGCCAATAACTGCGTAAACAATTGAGCTTGAAGTAAGCAATGAAGAAATATTATACAACATACGGCGCTTAATTCAGTTTGAGTTATGTAAAAGTAAACAAGTGTAATGCTTACACATTGCTGAGTAACATATTTTTGCCCAGAAGACTTGTTCTTGAGTTTCTCTATCTCTGATTTTGCAGATTCCAACTCTTTTCGCAGCTTACTTGTCTCTTGCAGCAGGGTTTTCAATTCTTCTTCCATTTTCTGCTTATTTGCCAGCACAGTTACATGCCAAGACAAGTGTAAAGATCAAAATAAGAATAAGAAAAAAAAAGGGGACTGTGTTGTTCTGACGAGTGGTTGATTTTGGCCGGTTTGATTGATTGACATCTCTGCAGTGTGACCCTCTGCAAGAAAAATAAAGAGAATAAAAATTCAGGCCACTTCACGTTTGATTGAATTCTGTTGCCTTAAAGTTGCTCTCGATAGACATCAGCGCAATAAATCTCTTTATTTTAAGCAATTGAGGCTACATATATCATTCATTATCATAACTACTTCTACTTGAAACTGCTTGTACCTGCTAAAGCATCTTCGGCTGTTCCCCCCAGAACCCAGTGATTTTTAGATGTTTGATTTGAAACTAAACAGAAAAAATTAGTGTCAAAAGAGTAATCTTGAAATCTTTTCTTTTTAGCACCGTGATTACGACATCAATTGCTTTCCGGATTCTAGAATATCTAATCTGTTATTATCTGTATAAGAAGTTTCTGGAAAAAAAAAATCATACAAGAACAGATCCCAACCATCCGCTCTTGATGAAGATTAACTGAGTTCCCAGGATTGACTTTGATAAGTTGAATTATACACATGATAATACAACACAAAATCCAGTTCAAGAAGTAACACTAACCAAGTCTTACCTTCATCGTTCCGGTACTTCAAGCACTCTTCCTGGTTTGTGCTCTTATTGGGACTTTCCATTACTCAGTATCTGCAAGAACTGCAAAACTGATTTCACGCATAAGTGGAGGAATGTCTTTTATATTATAAATGCAGACTTGTTGACTATACTGTCATTTTCTTTTCCCCGGACTTTTTTTATACCCTTAAATAATGTCACATGTACATAGTCAGATCTTGTCACCAAGTGCCATCCAACTCATCTCTTACGTTGATTAGGTCCATTTACAGTTCTTCTTTCTAATAGGCCAAACATCACATATTAATTAACATCCCTCCATTAAAGTGAAAACTGTACATAGAAATCATTCAATTGAAAATATCTAATGTACAGAAAATTACACGATAGAGAATCCATTCTGTAATATAGCTTCCAATTGCCATACTAAATTTTAGCTTAGAACAGTTAAATAGCATGTTTTTGCCGGATACATTCTGGAGGACAGCAAAGAACTAATTCCAGGCCCTGTTTCTGTAACTTGGCTTACAAGGCATTGCAATGAACATACAACAGGGAAAAATCACACTACACAATCTAACTCAAAAAAGCTGACAATACTGCTAGCATTTGCTGCTATGTATCTGCATATATTCGTCTCACCTCGTTACCAGACTCAATCACAACGGTCTACCAAAGCAAGTAAGCAACCCCTTTTTTCGTCGGATTGATTTATTTATATTCGGACAGAATTATACATCCTGAAGCAACAGCACTGACACAGTATACACCACCCACAAAGAGTAATAATGGTGGTTTCAGTTTAATTACACAGCAGATCAAATATATCACATATGAGCTTTTGAGCACTCCTAATTCTATGTCCAATGGCATTAAAGAAAATAGTAAAATTAAACAGATTCATAAGTCGGATAAGAACATCACTATAAACTGCAGTACGGAAGAGAAGAAGCAAAAGAAGAATAGCGAGGAAGATTGCCGCTGAATTCTCGAAGTTGAAATGCGGCATTGCTGTTGCTCCATAACTTCCCGCAAACTCTTGAGCATACAGATGTGGAGGAGGTTCTTGAGGACGCGGATATGTGATTTCTTGAGGAAGCGAAAACTTAGGACGCGGATATGTGATTTCTTGAAAATGCGCAACATAGGCTTTCGTCTCCATTTTCTTTTCATCTTTCTTTTGCTCTTTCTTCGTCTCAGTAATTCTGAAAAGAACCAACTTTTTATTGCAGATTCTCTTCAGCCTCTCCCTTAAAGGCAATGGATCAATATTAATGCCGTCTAGGATCATTCTCTTTCGTTGCTTATCCATCTTAATACTGGTGATACCTGCTTGCAAATAAAATCTATGTTTCAAACAATGTACAGGTAGGTAGATGAGAGTTTATTATGCAGAAAAAAGACCTAACATCACCGGGAAATCCACCTGCTATCGCCATGAGTTTTTGCTTGGCAAGTTCATCAGGAAAATCTAATTCAAATTCAATTCTCTAGCACATTTGAAGGTTGAACGACTGTTAGCAGGAGTGACATGTATAGTATTGACAAGTACTCGCCAATGACTAGATTTCAAATTAAAGAAACTTTTAGGTGCTTGAAAAATGAGTAAACACAGCACAGGCTATCATAATTCAGTTTAAAGCAATGAATATAAACACTATAATTTAGTTAGAGGTGGATGAAAAGGAGAGAATAAAATGCTTACACAACATTCTTCAGCATCATTTTTTTGGTCGGCAGGTTTGCTCTTAATTTTGTCTGCCTTTTGTTTTGCAGCTTCCAACTTTAGTTGTAAATTCTCTTGACGATAAATTTCCAGTTCTTCTTCTTGTTTTTGCTTAATTGCCTAATGATTAAAAT